>VMBQ01007871.1:30999-82871 GCA_007657795.1 Dreissena rostriformis
TCATCATCATCATCATCATCATCATCATCATCATCATCATCATCATCATCATCATCATCATCATCATCATCATCATCATCATCATCATCATCATCATCATCATCATCATCATCATCATCCTCATCATCATCATCATCATCATCATCATCATCATCATCATCGTCATCGTCATCATCATCATCATTATCATCATCGTCATCGTCATCGTCATCATCATTATCATCATAATTATCATCATCATCATCATCATCATCATCATCATCATCAGCATCAGCATCATCATCATCATCATCATCACCATCACCACCATCATCAGCAGCATCACCACCACCATCATCATCAACAGCAGTAGCAGCAGCATCATTACCAGCAGCAGCATCAGTAGCATCAGTTGCATCAGCATCATCATCATCAGCAACAGCAACAGCATCAGCATCAGCATAATTTTTATTATAATAATCATCATTATCATCATTATTTTAATTCTCGAATTCTTACTTTAATTTCAGGGCGGGAGCATCAAATGGCTCACGAAAAAGCTTCGTATCGCTATGGCCGACTCCACGAAGGAAATGAGCATCAACTCGGAACTGTCTAACCATGTACGTTGAACTTTGAACTGTCTCTAAGATAAAGGTCACGCTCAGGGATCAAAAGTCAAATTTTGGCATAATTTAGTTTTTCGAGATTTTAACTGCATCGTTCGTTAAGATTAAAATAACCTACCTCACATTGTCCGCCCGTGGAGACAGCGTCGCGTGCAATATTTATGTCTCTGGATCAAAGGTCGAGGTAACATGTAGAGGTCACTAGTCAATAAAGTAATGATAAAACGAGGGCAGACTGCAATTTCAAGATTCATCGTACATTTTGAAAATAACTTACTAGTAATCTTCTCGATTTGGGAAAAACGTAATGCAAGAAATGCCTGTGTCAATGCCGAAAGGTAAAGGTCATACTGTAAGGTCAATCAAACGGACAGAATACAGCTTGTACAGACATAAGCTTAATCATTCAATCGAAGTTTTGAAATAAAATTGCCTCACACATTCACCCTGTTAAAGGGACCTTTTCACAGATTTTGGCATGTATTGAAGTTTGTTATTAAATGCTTAAAATTAGCAAATAGCACTTAAACCACTCGGTCATCCGTTCTCGTACAGTGAGTCGTGTATTTTTAACATTATGTAAGCAATCCACGTTTATGTCACAAAATATGTGTCGTGTTCTGAGAAAACTGGGCATAATGCATGTGCGTAAAGTGTCGTCCTAGATTAGCCTGTGCAGTTCGCACTGGCTAATCAGTGACGACACTTTCCGCCTTAATTGGATTTTTGCTAAGAAGAGACATCATTTAAACGAAAAATTACATAAAAGCGGAAATTGTCGTCCCGGAGTAGCCTGTGTGGACTGCACAGGCTAATCTGTGATGACATTTTACGCACAACCATTATGCCCAGTTTTCTCAGAAAACGACACAATTTTTCAATCGTTTCACGTTTGTAACGCTTTATAACTCTCAGGTTTTTAAATCGTCTAAAGTGGCATATAATGGATATTTAAGAGTATGGTCAATTATCATACTACAGTTTTCTTGCAAAAAACATAACTACAACGAAAATTTGCAAATCTGATTTTTTTTTTAATTGTGTCCTATAACCAAACTGTGAAAAGGTCCCTTTAAGAGTATTTTTGAGCGTTATGCTCATTTCCTGAGCGGAAAGTTCAAGGTAATACTGTGAGTTCTACATAATTACACATTTCGACAAAAATATAGACATTGTGTTTATGTTTTAACAACACAGTAGCATTATTTTTAATACTCGTATTACAAATAGAAATTACTCAGTTGACAGCTCTAAACAAATTTTGAATAATTTACAATTTGACACTCGATTCTTTTATGATTCAATCATTACTATGTTTTGCAAAACATTTTTATGAAACATACTGTTTTATAAAACTTCGTTATTTTTCCAATAATTGTTTATATGTCTTTTTCATCTTTATGTATTACCCATAAATGTTTGATCACATGTCGTTTTTATCCCATAGATGTTTGATCACATGTCGTTTTTACTCCATGGATGTTTGATCACATGTCGTTTTTACCTCATAGATGTTTGATCTTATTTCGTTTTTACCTCAAAGATGTTTGATCACATGTCGTTTTGACATCATAGATGTTTGATCAAATATCGTTTTTCCCCATAGATGTTCGATCACATGTCGTTTTTTCACCATGTATGTTTGATCACATGTAGTTTTTACCCCATAGATGTTTGATCACGTGTCGTGTTCACCCCATAGATGTTTGATCCCATGTCGTTTTTAACCCACATATGTTTGATCACATTTCGTTTTTACCCCATGTATGTTTGATCACACGTCTTTTTTACCCCATAGATGTTTGATCACATGTCGTTTTTACCCCAAAGATGTTTGATCCCATGTCGTTTATACCCCATAGATGTATGATCACATGTCGTTTGTACCATATATGTTTGATCACATGTCGTTTTTACCCCATAGATCTTTGATCACATGTCGTTTTTACCCCACAGATGTTTTAACACATGTCATGTTTACGACATATATGTTTGATCATCCATTGTTTTTACCCCATAGCTGGTTGACCACGTGTGGTTTTTACCCCATAGATGTTTGATCTCATGTCGTTTTTACCCCATAGATGTTTGATTCAATGTCGTTTTTACCCCATAGATGTTTGATCCCATGTCGTTTTTACCCCATAAATGTTTGATCCCATGTCGTTTTTACCCCATAGATGTTTGATCACATGTTGTTTTTACCCCACAGATGTTTGATCCCATGTCGTTGTTACCCCATAGATGTTTGATCACATGTCGTTTTAACCCTATAGATGTTTGGTCACATGTCGTTTTTACGCCATATTTGTTGGATCACATGTTGTGTTTACCTCATATATGTTTGATCACATGTCGTTTTAACCCCATGCATGTTTGATCACGAGTTGTTTTTACCCCACAGATGTTTGATCACATGTGTACGGCCATCGAGGAAATCGTGGGATACTCTACAGGTCAATATCAGATAAGGGTAAGATATACATTGATTCGCGCTTGGATGAAATGGGGTTAAATGCATGTGCGTAAAGTATCGTCGCAGATTACCTGTGCAGTCCGAAAAGGCTAATCAAGGACGATACTTTTCGCCTAAACTGAATTTTCATCAAGAAGAGCCTTTTTTAAACGAAGAATACAATACAAGCGGAAAGAGCCGCCCCAAATTAGCCTGTGCGTACTGCACAGGCTTATCTGGGACAACACTTTACGCACATGCCATTTTCATTGCAACAAAGTTTATGCTACACTCGGATTGAACTCGTGTGTGCACTTTAAATACTGTCTCATAAAAACACGAAAATGAACTACTAGATTAATTTGCACAAATAAAAACAACAACAAATATTAAAACGACTTAGATTAATGTTATTGTATGTCATATATACAGAGGCACATCAATTTGTATTCAATTGCAATGTTGTATATTTGCAAAATGTGAGCATGCCCCACAGAAGCACTGTCATAAGTGCATCTTCAAAACCAAAGCACTTTACCGTGTCTACACATTTAAAAATTCTTTAAAACTTTCCCACAACTTAATTGTCTTTCAAATATTCTCTAACATTTTTAGCTCACCTGTCACGAAGTGACATGGTGAGCTTATGTGACCGTGTGATGTCCGGCGTCCGTTGTGCGTGTGTGCGTGCGTGCGTGTGTCCGTCAACAATTTGTTTGTGTAGACAGTAGAGGTCACAGTTTTCTTCCAATCTTTATTAAATTTGGTAAGAATGTTTATCTTGATGAAATCTGGGTTGGGATTGTATTTGGGTCATCTGGGGTAAAAAAACTAGGTCACTAGGTCAAATAATAGAAATACCTTGTGTAGACAATAGAGATTACAGTTTTCATCCTATTTTAATGAAATTCGGTCAGAATGTTTATCTTGATTAAATCTGTGTTGGGATTGTATTTGGGTCATCTGGGGTCAAAAACTAGGTCACTAGGTCAGATAATAGAAAAACCTTGTGTAGACAATAGAGGTCACAGTTGTCATCCAATCTTTATGAAATTTGGTCAGAATGTTTATCTTGATGAAATCTGGGTTGGGATTGTATTTGGGTCATCTGGGGTCAAAAACTAGGTCACTAGGTCAAATAATAGAAAAACCTTGTGTAGACAATAGAGGTCACAGTTTTCATCAGATCTTAATGAAATATGGTCAGAATGTTTATCTTGTTAAAATCTGGGTTGGAATCGAATTGGGGTCATCTGGGGTCAAAAACTAGGTCACTAGGTCAAATAATAGGAAAACCTTGTGTAGACAAAAGAGGTCACAGTTTTCATTCAATCTTTATGAAATTGGGTCAGAATGTTTATCTTGATGAAATCTGGATTGGGAATGTATTTGGGTCATATGGGGTCAGAAACTAGGTCCCTAGGTCGAATCATAGAAAAACATTGTGTAGACAATAAAAGTCATTGTTTTCATCTGATCTAATGAAATATTGTCAGAATGTTTATCTTGATAATATCTGATTTTGGATCGAATATGGGTCACCTGGGGTCAAAAATTAGGTCACCGGGCCAATTCTAGTAAAAGGTGAGCGATTCAGTGCCATCATGGCCCTCTTGTTATAAAGTGTGGTTGCAATGTCTGCACTGTAATGCTTCTACAAAACCGCTTCAGTATGTCTATTTTTTATTTGTAACGTTTCTGTAATGACTATAAATGCGCTGTATTGCTTTCTAAAATACCCATACAATGCCCTTATTTTATCTCCAGGCCAAAATATTGTCGCTTGATTTCTATAGTGCTCTAACTACTAATTTCATTTTTTGGAGAAAAACGCATTTAAAGGTTTTACCCTTATCTTCTCACTTATTTATGCACGTATGTGGACAAAAATATACCGGAGTGTTTATCAGCAAACGGAGAATATGAATATAATTAAATATTTACTTTAGTGGATTATATGTTAATGTAATTTGCAATTGTATGTATGGAGATAGAGCATTCTGCTCAAAAATCGTGAATTACTTTGCTCTTTCTCCCGGAGATTTTGCAGTACAGCATTCAACCGTGTAGTAGAAATAGAGGCAAAATAGAATCGAAAAACCTTCTTCTTTATTCTAAACAAAATGTGGGAGATAGAGCAAACTGGAATCGAACAACTTCTTCTGTGACCACTGAATCTTGAATCCGATTACGTGATATTAAAGATCTTATTCTCACGAACACAGCGATATAAAAAAACTCATTTTTGAAAAAAATGGAGATAGAGCACTATAGCAATAAGGCGACGATATACCATTTAGACGACTGCACAGGCTAATCTGGGTGACCATTTACGCACAAGCATTATGCCCAGTTTTCTCAGAACACGACGCATTTTATCTTCAGGCCAAAATATACGCCATAGACGATTCTTTTATACGACCAAAGATGCTACGAAACGCTACTACAACGAAACTGGATGATTTCTCGGATTATTACGAGAAATTGGTGATGAAGTAAGTGTTATGAGAAAGCTACTTCCATATGTGTTGTGTTCTGAGAAAACTGGGCATAATGCTTGTGCGTAAAGTGTCGTCCCAGATTAGCCTGTGCAGTCCGCACAGGCTAATCAGGGACGACAATTTCCGCTTTTATGGACTTTTTCCTTTAAATGATGTCTCTTCTTAGCAAAAATCCATTTTAGGCGGAAAGTGTCGTCCCTGATTAGCATGTGCGGACTGCACAGGCTAATCTGGGATGATAATTTGCGCACATGCACTATGCCCAGTTTTCTCAGAACGCGACACATTTATCAGAAATCTACGCCATTTTGGCGAAGGAATCATCATGTGATGATGCCGATGTTTTTGGCAAGGAAACTTTTTAAGCGTGTAAAACGTATTGCACTTGGTTGTTACTAAATTACGACATAATGTATGTGATTTGTACATTAAATTAAGTGGAGAATACCTAAGCAATGTGTGCAGTCCACTTAATATAAAATTTAAAAAATCGCACGTATTTTTGTATTTTTGTACCAACGGAGTAGTGGGATTGCGACAATTATGCAAAATAAGGTCAATGCATAAAAGGTTGTCAATAATTATACAAAAAAAAAATATTATTGTTAGTGTATGATTCTGTTATTGAATTTCAGAGAACACTTAAAAAATCTGCAGTTGAGTGGAGCCAAACTCCCGCGAGTGAAGACAGCAATGTAAGTTGCCATTCTAAAACTTCTTCGGAAAAAATAACCAATTTACCGTTGTTAAATGCTGAGAAACAAATGCAGGTATCAAAGTAAATATTCGAAAAAAATGTTATCATAACGTGATAACTGAAAATTTATTTGCAAATCAAAACTATTTTATGTCCCCCAGTCCCCCATAATGGGGGACATACTGTTTTTTCTCTGTCTGTTGGTTTGTTGCTTTGTTTGTTTGCGTCAAACTTTAACATTGGCCTTAAATTTTGCAATATTGAAGATAGCATCTTGAGATTTGGCATGCATGTGTATCAAGGTCATCCTTCAAGGTCAAAGATCAAATATATGGGTCAAAATCGCTCAAAAGGGGACATAGTGTTTCACAAACACATCTTGTTTTAAATTGACACACGGCTTGAAAGTATATTTAAATATTTACAAGTTTCAAACATTATGCCAACAGATGTATAACATGAACTGCAAATAAGATAAGATAATATTAAATATCCTTCAAGAATGCATAGCACTCAAAGAAATTGCAAACTACTGTAATATAAGTCGCAGTGGCGAAGTGGTTATGGTGTCCGCCTTGCGATCGAAAGGTTATGAGTTCGATCCCCGTCGTGGGAGCGTTCTTTAGCCAAAAATACCAAGCACTGTTTCTACCCAGGAAACGGACTCGAGAGCGTTTCAAAAAGCCGTAGGCTTTTGATGCAATCGAACTTAAATAAATAGGTTTAAACTTGACTTATAAAAAAAACAATTCTAAATAGCGTGATTTTACTTGTTTTTAAGTCGTCGTCTTGACAGTGAAGTCTTCCTGGACAAGCTGGTAGAAGCCCAATCTAAGCGGAAAGACGCTGACTCGTTGGGTGAGTCGACCGTCTTTTTTCTTTCAATGCCGTCGGCGCTTTGATTTTGTGTCTTTTTTGTTCTTTCAATACTGTCGGCGCTTTGCTTTAATCATCGTATGACACATGTTCATTTCGAATTTTCTATACGAATTTCGTAGGAGCGTTAATATTAAGAACCAGAATTAATGATTAGTGCATAGTAAATATATGTTTATAATTCGCTTGTATAAAACGCATTTAATACTCGCCAAATTTTCATTAAGCAACATATTTCGATTCGTTTTTGTTTTATTTTGGTTGGTAAGATATTCGTCAGAATCAGCAAAATTGTGTAAGCTGTTTTCAACGATATGATAATATTGGACCGCCAGATACTAATAACGGTCCGCGCGTGACGTCATTTTGTAACTATTAATAGCAACGATATATAATATATTTCAGAGGAGACCGTCGAAAGAAAAGAGCAAGAGATGCAAGAAAAGAAAAAAAGTCTCGAGGGAGACGATTTGAAAGTCTTGCAGACGACACTGAATGCCACTCGAAACGTACGTTGTTGCTCTTCACGCTTTACCACTCAGATACGCATGTTGACGCATTGGAAGTCCTTTAGAAAATTCAATTAAATTAAGGACTTTTCCTTCTAGATTAATGTTTTAAAGGCTTCCAACCATAAATTACTTATACAAAAGCAAACAGCATAAAACCTGAACAGACTGCAAGTTACTCGCAGGCTGTTCTGCTTTTTTGCTGATTGCATATAGCCATGTTCACTCTGCTGCTGAGTTGAAAAGCGTTAACCCATTTATGCCAAGTGGACTCTCCCATCCTTCTAAATTGGATCAATTTATTTCCAAAATTAGGGATGTCTAGTATATTTATGTGTATATTTAGAATATGTCTTACAGAAATTCCTTTAAGCAAACAGCGCAGACCCTGATCAGACGCCGCATCATGCGGTGTCTCATCTGGGTCTACGCTGTTTGTCAAGGCCTTTTTTTCTAGACGCTAGGCATATATGGGTTATTTGTTGCTGTTAGCGCAATACTTAATTTAGAGCCAGTGTTGCAAACGGACAATACCGTGTTACGACTTTAAGTTGAATATTTGATTACGCATTCCAAGTAATTTTTTGCTGCACGTATTACGTTGTTTATTTATGGTTAAGATTTTGTTTTTTGGTTGTTAATGCATTTTTATCTTTAAGGCCGTTGTATCATAAATTAAAAACACACATTCTTTACAAATTGGTTTCATTAGTTATACACAATGTACGTTTTTGTCAGTCCGCTGATACACTCGAGTATCGCTTCGTCCTTTTAAAGCCCCTATAACGCTCAAAATAAACGGACAATAAACGGAAATTTCGTAAAATATTTAGTAAAATAAATTTAACACATTAAAAATCAGTGTTTCCTATAGCTATAGCCAATATTTCAACGCTGGATGTGCTCTGGTAATATAGATTTAATACGATACGAAATGCTCTTTTTATTTTCAGTGTGGCACAATATATTCCATTTTAATTTCCCGCAACGATATATATTCATACGAGCATTTTGTATCGTGTTAAATCTATGTTACCAGAGCACATCTAGCTTTTTGGCTATAACTATAAGAAAAACAGATTATTTATATGTTAACTTTATTTTACGAAATAAATTACGAAAGTGTCCTGATGTTTTAGCGTTATCGGGGCTTTAAAACGTTTTTCTCTCATCTATATTGTAATACGTTTCAGGATGTGTGATTGTTGTTAACTTATTTAGTACGCATTCCTTTCTTTAGTTTGATGGCTTCATGTCATTAAATTAACTCCACCTTGCCCTGCCACCTTTGATATGCTACTTTGATTTTCTTTGTTATGTTTTGTTGTTATATATTCTTTACAGCGGCTAATTGGTGGTGTAAGTAGAATGTATCTTATGTGTACAGAACGTGTAACTTCACATTTACATTTATTTATATTTGTGCAACCGTTATGTGTATTATGTGTAAACGGTTGTCAAATGCAGCTCATGTTGTTACATGTAACCATGTTTAACCACAATGTGTCAGCATCCAACATTTACAACGTGCATATTTGACTAACTTCTGGTAGTAGCATGTTTGACTTACATAATAAAACTTGAATGTTTTGATTTACATCTAAATCTTGCATGTTTGACTAACTTCTAATACTTGCATGCTTGACTTACATCATAAAACTTGCATATTTGACTTACATCTAAGTCTTGTATGTTTAACTAACTTCTAAAACTTGCATGATTGACTAACTTCTAAAACTTGCATGTTTGACTTACATCATAAAACTTGCATGTTTGACTAACATCATAATATTGCATGTTTGACTAACATCATAAAACTACCATGTTTGACTTACATCTACATCTTGCATGTTTGACTTACTTCTAAATCTTGCATGTTTGACTTACATCATAAAACTTGCATGTTTAACTTACATCTAAATCTTTCATGTTTAACTTACATCTAAATCTTGCATGTTTGACTTACATCTAAATCTTGCATGTTTGACTTACTTCAAATACTGGCATGTTTGACTTACATCATAAAACTTGCATGTTTGACTTAAATCTTAATCTAGCATGTTTGACTAACTTCTAATACTTGCATGTTTGCCTTACATCATAAAACTTGCACGTTTGACTTAAATATAAATCTATGATGTTTGAATAACTTCTAATACTTGCATGTTTGACTAACATTATAAAACTTGCATGTTTGACTAACTTTTAGTACTGGCATGTTTGACTTACATCATAAAACTTGCATATTTGACTTACATCATAAAACTTGCATGTTTGACTTACATCTAAAACGTGCATATTTGACTAACTTCAAATACTGGCATGTTTGACTTACATCATAAAACTTGCATGTTTGACTTACATCTAAATCTTGCCTGTTTGACTTACTTCTAATACGTGCCTGTGTGCCTTACATCATAAAACTTGCATGTTTGACTTACATCTAAATCTTGCATGTTTGACTAACTTCTAATACGTGCATGTTTGCCTTACATCATAAAACTTGCATATTTGACTAACATCATTAAACTTGCATGTTTGACTTACATCTACATCTTGCATGTTTTACTTACATCTACAACTTGCATGTTTTACTAACATCTAAAACTTGCACATTAGATTTATTCTGCAACTGGCAAACCACTTTAAACGCATCAACATTGAAGTAAATTGTTTGTTTTTTTCATAAAATACATTATAGTTGCATGTATTTAAACGATTGTACATAAAAT
The DNA here is from genome assembly GCA_007657795.1 of Dreissena rostriformis. Classification (NCBI taxonomy): domain Eukaryota; kingdom Metazoa; phylum Mollusca; class Bivalvia; order Myida; family Dreissenidae; genus Dreissena; species Dreissena rostriformis. The sequence continues at coordinate 41,378 of VMBQ01007871.1, forward strand.
GAAATGAAACTTAATTTCCAATTTATGAAAAAAAAAGATATTGTGTTAATAATTGATTTATGCTAGTTGAATGAATTGTATAGTAATAGATCTAAATTAATCCAAGCTTGTTTGTAAAACAGTACAGAAAACCCGCAGTGTTTTGAGCCATCTTATTTACAACAAAACATTTTTATTTCTTGTTTATGTTAATTGATCTTTTTTCGAAATGATGTATGTTTTGTATTTACTTCAAACGCATGTTGTTATTGTATACGCCTGTTAATGACGCTGGGCTTTATACGTAAAAATAATAGACAAATATGTTATGTTCTAAGTTACAACAGGTTACAGTAAATAAGAAGCTCCCCTCGACGAAGGGCCGTCGCTCGAGCTTGGTCAGTTTCATGCGCAAGAAGCACACCATGAACAAGGCGTTGCATGTGATGCGCAGGAAGAGCAACCCGGATGCGTTTGCGTCTTCGGGTGGACTCCCGATAAGCCTCTCCTTCAACAAGTCTTCCGGAGAGACGGCAGAACGTCATGTATGTTAGTTTAAACCTATTTGTTTAATCTCGATTGCATCGAAAGCCTAAGGCTTATTTGAAACGCTCTCGAATCCGTTTCCTGGGACTAGAACCAGTACTGGATGTCTATTGGGGAGATCCTAAGAACGCTCCCACGGTGGGGATCAAACCCGTGACCTTCCGGTCACCATATCCACTACGCCACGGCGATCTTATCATGTATGTTAGCACGTATGGTTAACATGTATAATATGTGTAAGCTAATAACCTTCAAACGCATAGATCAAAGAGATGTCCTTTGTAAAGATAATTATGTCTAACTTTTCACATTTTTACTGTATCGATGCAATACTTTATTCCGGTCTTCTTATCGTGATCTCAATTGCTATTCTGTTTCTTCCCTTTTTCAATAACATCCAATCGTTATGTCATTTGATCTCACTAAAGATGGATACCCAGTTACTTGGCCTGAAGCGCCTTACACAAACCCCTTTGCTCATATTTTCTCCGCAGTTTTCTGATATTTACCTTCTCAGTGGTAACTAGAGCTGAGACGAGTGAAACTAAAAGCTTTCTTTACCCGTTAACAATTTTTTCATGTTTTATCAAGATCAATGCAAATTTGTATATAAATGGTCAATTTAACCCATTTATGCTAGTGGACTCTCCCATCCTTCTAAATTGGATCAATGTACTCCAAAATTAGGGATGTCTAGTATATTAATTTCTATATTTAGAATATTTCCTACAGAAATTTCTATAAGCCAACTGCGCAGACCCTGATGAGACGCCGCATCATGCGGCGTCTCATCTGGGTCTACGCTGTTTGCCAAGGCCTTTTTTCTAGACGCTAGGCATAAATAAGTTAATATGTCGTTTGCAGTAACAAGTATATAGCGTACGACGCAACTAAAGAAGACCTTTTATAATAAAACATATATGTGAAATGATCACAACATGTGTTTTGTATTAACGTTAAGAATGCATTGAAGTGATTGATCGCTTCAGTATTTCTGTGGCAGAAGCAGTGATTCCATCAGATTTTATGTATCTAAAACAGTTTCTCTCCAGCTTTTCTTTGTCAAACGCTTTAGAGATTCTCTCAAGCTTTTATGTTTGTAACGTCTTTACATTTTCTTTCCAGCTTTTATGTGTCAAACGCCTTTACATTTTCTTTCCAGCTTTTATGTGTCAAACGCCTTTACATTTCCTTTCCAGCTTTTATGTGTCAAACGTCTTTACATTTTCTTTCCAGCTTTTATGTGTCAAACGCCTTTACATTTTCCTTCCAGCTTTTGTGTGTCAAACGCCTTTACATTTTCTTTCCAGTTTTAATGTGTCAAACGCCTTTACATTTTTTTTCCAGCTGTTATATGTCAAACGCCTTAACATTTTCGTTCCAGCTTTTATGTGTCAAACGCCTTACAGTTGTTCTAAAACTTTTCTATGCTGCAATTATCTTTCCTGCTTGTATACTAGTATGTCGGGCACTACACAGTTATCTCCCGTGCTGTTATATGTGTCGTGTTCTGAGAAAACTGGGCATAATGCATGTGCGTAAAGTGTCGTCCCAGATTAGCATGTGCAGTCCGCACAGGCTAATCAGGAACGACACTTTCCGCTTTAACTGGATTTTCGCTAAGAAGAGACATCATTTAAACGGAAAATTCCATAACAGCGGAAATTGTTGTGCGGACTGCACAGGCTAATCTGGAATGACATTTGACGCACAAGCATTATGCCCAGTTTTCTCAGAACACGACACATAGGTCAAACACCTAGTAATAATCTCCTTTACTAATAAATCTGAAAATCTTCAAAACCGGTAAAACCTTTAAGTAATTTTCTCCTTCGTTACATGTTTTCACCTCCACGCCTGGATCAATAACTTCAAGTTGAAAACCATCACAGTTACTTCCTTCCATTGGCATCTTTAAAGTAAAATTGTGATTGTCGCCTGCTAACATTCTCTCTCTCACGTTACAGGCAAACGACACTTTAACGGAGGAAGATGAAACAAAGGGAGATGACTATGACGCCAACGGAAAAGTTACATTCGAGCTATAAATAATAAAAGTGACTTTTGAGCTATAAATAGTAAATGTCACTTTTTAGCTATAAATAGTTAAAGTGACATTTGAGCTATAAATAGTAAAAGTGACATTTGAGCTATAAAAAGTAAAAGTGAAATTTAAACTACGAATAGTAAAAGTGAAATTTAAGCTATAAATAATAAAAGTTAGATTTGAACTATAAATAGTTTACATTACTATAAAAGTGAAAGTTACATTTGAGCTATAAAGAGTAACATAACGCTTGTATTTCCGTGGGGACCATGTCAAGGACGTATGTATGCCGTTCAGTAAGTTTTGTCCAATAACGCTAAACGTGTGTTGCAAACGATGGATCTACAAATCAAAGCCGATGCTTGACTAATTTATGAATACGTTATGACAAGTGTATGGTGTCTAATAGTTCAGACGGTGTGTCCAGGATTTCAGTTCAAATATCGTTGAATTTAGTTGTAGACTTACGAAAACAATTCATGTTTACTACAAAACATTTTTTTTTAAATTGCATTGCGCTGTGTGTTACCGCCTGTGTATTACGAATTCTATTACTGTATTTGTATATATTTTTAATAGTAGAGACACGTTTTTTACAGTTGTTAGTGTGAGCAACTAAGTTTCACAGGGCAATGTTGCAGACTTCCTGAAATTATAAACAATATAAATTATAATAAAAAAATATAATGAATAACGAATAACATCGATTAGAGGTCGATGCATGTAATGTGTTGTTTATTAATTTTTTTATTAAAATGATTTATATTATTAAAAGATCTTTGATGACAATTTAATTTATTTCACAATTATTGTCAGGGAAGTGGCGGTTCAGGGTACTCTTTATGCCATGGTCGATTTTAGTGGTTCGAACCTTATATTAGGTTCGAGTTGCACTTTTGTGTTCACTGAAATATAAATATTAAAAAAAAAATTCAAGCTTTATGTTATGTGATTCAGTAAAGAATCTTTTTTTTTTAAAACAATACACAAAATTGCAGATATCGGTATTTTGTTTACACTATGCCGAGACATTAGTCCAGCTTTTGCGTATAACTAAATCTCGTAACGACAATTAGTTGAAATTGTTTGTAATATACATATATATACCATAGTGGTTTCCATAAAAAAATCAAATAAAACGACACAGTAACTTACTTAACTCATTTATGCCTAGCGTCTAGAAAAAAGGCCTTGGCAAACAGCGTAGACCCAGATGAGACGCCGCATGAAGCATCAGGGTCTGCGCTGTTTGCTTAAAGACATTTCTGTAAAAAATATTCTAAATATAGAAATAAATATACTAGACATCCTTAATTTTGGACGTAAATTGATCCAATTTAGAAGGATGGGAGAGTCCACTAGGCATAAATGGGTTAAGTGAATAAACTACTGTTTTATGTGTGGAAAAGCATTGGCAGCTGTACTTGAGACGGGATGTACATTCAAAGATTATTGTATCGTTCATGTGTACATTATTGACAAATAGTTATAGTACAATTTGATTTTGTCTTTAAAGAAAGGTCTAATCCTAAGTCTACAGAACAATATTGCATACAGCAATATCCAGGGCTAATCAAAAAATGAAAAAGCAAAGCTCCTTGCTCGTTGTATTAGCGTATCTATGCCAACCACTGTTTAGAGTATTTTTTGTATATTTTTCTTATAATATATTTAGTTTATGTTTCTTTGCATGATTGCATAGTCATACAGCCATTGTGTTCATCGTTTGCGCTGTTTGTATATTAAGTGTTATGAAAATTGTACATACCAAAACATTGCATATTCAAGACAAACGTGTGATTGGTTATGATATGCTTGCATATATTGTGTTTTTTTTGCTCGAAATTCATGTGCTCAATTCTAGAGCTCTTAACATTTATAAATACATTAATTGAACAGCAATACCTTAATGTGTGTTGTGTTGTTTTGTATTGAACATGTGTGGTCTTGAATAAATGATACTCATAATATGGCCAGTTTTATTTATAAACACTATCAGGAAATTTAAAAAAGTACAGGAGTATAAGTAGCTGATAATGATGGTAACTAGCAGTTACATTTATTACATAATAATGACTTTATCTGATGTGTATAGTTAATGTACAATGGACATACATTCCTTTAAGGTATCTAGTTGGAATAATTAAAACTGTTCAGATTTCTCTTAGTAGAATTGATAACATTGCACCGAACTTAATAACAGATCATTTATAATAAGATATATCACTCACGTATATCATTTCTCGATGAACTGAGTTTGGGGCAACTATTGGACCCTACTCTTGTTTGACAGCGGAAATAGGAACCTCTTAATGTATTGTACGGCCAGTAATATACCTCACTATGGACAGACAGTTTATTTTTATTAAAGCTTCATACCCAATCAACTTCAACGAATATTTCGTAAGATATTTCGTGAAATAAAGTTAACCTATAACAAATCAGTGTTCAATATAGCAATATAGCGTATCTCGTTCAATCTATGTAACCAGACCACATCTAGCGTTGAACTTTTGGCTTTGGCTATAAGAAACACTGATTGTTTATGCGTTAACTTTATTTTACGAAATATTTTACGAAATATTTGTTGATTTTGAGTGTTTATGGGGCTTTAAGCACCATATCCTCCACGGGTCGAGCCTTACACAGTTACGCGACTGTTTTACTGATAGTTGTTGGTATGCATTGGTGACCTTTTAAATTGCGAGCTTTGAAAACACTGTAAACTTGATACAAACTGTACAGATATAGTATATATCTATGACGTACTACCACGACCTTGCCACCGTGAATAAAATACCCGATGTAACTGAAACACGTAGGGTTTACTGCATATGCGTAAAGTGTCGTATAATGTAATCATCCTTAGTTGCAACAGATGTGGGTATCCATATTGCTGTGTTTAGGTAAGTTACCATGAAAACGTCAAGCACACTGACTGTGGGACGTGCAATAAGTATGACCTGCCAGAATCTACATTACATTCAGACATGACCTTATGTTTTCCTGTTTTTAAATAATTCCAAGATACTTAGTAATAAAAACAAAAAACACGTTAGGAAAAAAACGTCCCGAGAAACATAACTGGCTCTTTAATACTCAAGCTGGAGCATCCATATAATTCAATATCATGTACACGTTCATTTAAACGAAGTATCATTCAACTATTTATCTACAATAATACTAAATTTTTCGAACAAAACATATCGTGTTCCGATGAATGCGCGGTTGAAACATTGTCAGTCTTAAAATGTGCAAGTGGACAAAACATCTGGCAAACATCTGCCAACGTTAAAAGCCTTTGTCCAGAGCGCTAATCTCATTTACAACTCCCTTACGACATTCTCATACACTAGAAGACTGCGTTAGCCATTCAAGGATATCACATTTCTACCGACTAAATGACGTTGACTTTGGGGAAACGTCGACACAGATCGCAACACAGGGCACTACAGATGAAATAAAACGAATTTGCATTACCGGTTATTTTTCGACTTACACTACGGCTTCATTTTATATCTTTCGTTATAAATATTCTCTTTCAGGCAAGTAAAAAGAGAGATTGCGCTGTATAAAGTATGTCAGTTCGTGAAACAACTCATACTCTGGCGGTCGGTTCTGGGCGGTTGCTTGTAACAGCCCTGATGGTGTAACGTGTCACCGTTACGTTCCTCATTACAACATTCTTTATCAAACACAACTGCTATGAAACAATTAATTAAAAACCTAGAATTCTAACTTGTTACTGAGTAAGCTTAATAAGAAATGAGATACGCAGTAATTAACTCCTTTATTTAGATAAAAACTGTTTGCTAAACAAGGCATCTGGTTGACACGTGAACAATAGTCAGGTTAGCGCAGTTATTCGATATACTCAAATGAACATATTGTGAAACACATTAAGATATTTATGACGGCGTTGATTTTTACTGGAATATAAAAGATCCACTATCTCGGTATTTTATATTCAACCTGTCCACTGAGTCTCAACATAATTGCATGTAAAGGGAATGAATTGGTGTACGCATGCAGAGATGATTGCGTCGTGTAATTGTTCCATACACTATGACTTGATTTCCGGTTTAGTCTACACATCTTCATATTAGCATAATAATGGCGATATATTTGTGGCGTGTTCTGAGAAAACTGGACAAAATCCTTGTGCGTAAATTGTCATCCCAGATTAGCCTGTGCAGTCCGCACAGGCTAATCAGGGACGACAATTTCCGCTTGTATGGAATTTTTCGTTTAAATGATGTCTCTTCTAAGCGAAAATCCAGTTTAGGCGGAAAGTGTTGTCCCGGATTAGCCTGTGCAGACTGCACAGGCTAATCTGGGATGACACTTTACGCACAAGCATTTTGCCCAGTTTTCTCAGAACACGCCACATATATTTAACAATGCAAACAATTGGATTTTAAAATACAATATTGTGTAAAAAATGCAACTACTACTTCTACTACTACTACCATCATCAATCCCACACTCACTACTGCTTCTACTTCTATTTCTATAGCATAAGAACTATCAAAATAACCACTTATCGAAACCCAAACACAAGTATTATTCAAACATATTTGACAGAACAACAAATACTGTTCAGAATTCCTTGTTGGAGAATTAATTTATATTCGGGAACATTACATGTAGATCTAATATACAGTGTTAGTTTCTAGTTGAATTGATATCGTTTATAGCTTTGCCTGTATTGTCATTAATACAGTTTACACATCGTTTTATAATTACTACTTATTTGTCTAGCTAGCGAAATTGAAGATCTCTGAGAACAATATGTTCGCGTACTTAAATCATAACATATTCTTTTATTTCAAACTTGCATGCGGTAGGTTGATGTTCTCTTTCAAAGTCTAAAGTATGTGTCAAGATCTTTAAACATATTATAAACTCTCATAAGACATTCGCTATACACTTGAAGCCCAAATTATATCAATACAGGGATTTCGCACGTTTAACTACGTTGACGTTTTAGACAGGTCGCCACTGATCGCATCACCGGAATCTACAGATCGAACAAACCAAATTTGCTTCAACGTTTATGTCTAGACTGATATTGGAGCTTCATCTACATATTAATATTTTTCTCTTTTAATATTCTTTTTCAGATAGTCGGGAAAAAAAAGCACACAGAGTGTTATGCCTTGCTCACAAACATAAAGATCACCTTGCCACTAAACATGTTCATATGTACTTTCCTCTTAGTATAAGGCAAGGTTATTGTAGTACATTTTACCTTCTTGCATTCATTGGCCGTCTTTTGTATGCTTCACGTATCGTAATGTTGAAATGACGGTAGACAAAACCGGATATCCGCAAGGTGTTGTATGGAACACTAACAAGATACGCTGAATAGGTGCTTGCATAAAGGAATTAATTCCTTAAATCTGTGAAGGACTTTGAAGACATGTACTTGGACATATAAAATTACAAAACAAATTCATACTGTTATTGCTATTTCAGCCAAAATCCATTAACGACATTACGATACAGAGCGAAACAGATTTATATGGACACATTTCTCTAGCGTCAAAAGTGTATAGCAGTCTCTCTGTGGATGGTATGGCATTCAGAATATTGGACAAAAATAAATAGGAGTTCATTATAAGCATTAAAATTTTGAAGCAAGTTTTTAACTTTGTAACATGATTTCTTTTTTACCGCCTATTACATATTTATGGATATATAATGTATACACTATGCTAAGTTTTTTTCCCTTCAAATTAAATGATTGTTGAACGGTTGGTAACATATTTTATTTAAATAATGTCTACATGAACATATATTTTAGAAAATAATGGTATGACATTTTCTGCATTTAACTGGAGCATATCAAATGTCCAGAAAATTACGCGTAGTTCGCAGTCGTCGTTTCAGCATAAATAAGGCCTAATTTTCCAGACAGTTCATACGCCGATTACATGTAGAATAAACACTTCTCAATTCTCATAGTTAAAACACAAATATGTAATTTAAACACTCTAGAGGTCACAGTGCATTTACAATGCACACACACACACACACACACACACACNAACTTAAATGTAACTTGTTGTAACATTAATGGACATATTGATCTTTTATTTGGAATAGTAAGCACGTTCTTGATTTATTTCCAAGTATGTTTATTTTGTTAAAATTTGTACTAATCATCCAATGCATGCTGATTATCGATGGAATTTAATCGTTTTTGTTATATAATTCACCGTTTTTCCGCGAATTTCTTCCTTCGCACTACGAAGTGCTATGCCATTAATAACCCAAACAATGTTCCGTGTCTGGAAACCAAATGAACAGAACATAAATGCAAAAAAGCTGAAGAACTCAATTCTCGCGCGTGGCTTTTGTTGTTCTCTGTCATTGAAGTGCTATCCGTCATCAAAGTATTCGCATACCCGGCGTGGTGATACGCAGTAATTAATTCCTTTATTTAGATAAAAACTGATTGTTAATACGGCATCCGGTTAACACGTGTACAATAGTCAGGTCAGCGCAGTTATTCGATATACTCCAATGAACATGGTGTGAAAAACATTACAATATTAATGACATCGTTGATTATTATTGGAATATAAAAGATCGATTATCTCGTTATTCTTTATTCAACCTTCCCATTTAGTCTCAACATAATTGCATGTAACGGGAATGAATTACTATACACATGCATAGATGATTGCGTCTTGTAATTGTTCCATACTCACTGACTTGATTTCCGGTTTAGTCTACACATCTACATATGTGTTATGTTCTGAGAAAACTGGGCATAATGCGTGTGCGTAAATTGTCATCCCGGAGTAGCTTGTGCAGTCCGCACAGGCTAATCAGGGACGACACTTTCCGCTTTTATGACATTTTCGTTTAAATGAAGTCTCTTCTTAGCAAAAATCCAATTTAGACGGAAAGTGTCGTCCCTGACTAGCCTGTGCGGGCTGCACAGGTTAATCTGGGACGACACTTTACGCACATGCTTTATGCCCAGTTTGCTCAGAACACGACACATATTAGCATAATAATGACGATATATTTAACGATGCAAACGATTGGATTTTAAAATACAGTATTGTGTAACAAATTCAAGTAGTACTTCTACTACTACTACCACCATCACCACCCCACAACCACTACTGCTACTACCTCTATTTCTATAGCATAAACACTATCAAAATAATCACTTCTGGAAACCCAAACAGAAGTATTATTCAAACATATTTGACAGAACAACAAATTATTGTTCAGAATTTCTTGTTGGAGAATAAGTTTATATTCGGGAAAATTAGATCTAATAAATTATATACAGTTTTAGTTTCTAGTTGAATTGATATCGTTTATAGCTTTGCATGTATTTTCATTAACCCATTTATGCCTAGCGTCTACAAAAAAAGGCCTTGGCAAACAGCGTAGACCCAGATGAGACGCCGCATGATGGGGCGTCTCATCAGGGTCTGCGCTGTTTCCTTAAAGGATTTTCTGTAAGAAATATTCTAAATATAGAAATAAATATACTAGACATCCCTAATTTTGGAAATAAATTGATCCAATTTAGAAGGATGGGAGAGTCCACTAGGCATAAATGGGTTAATACAGTGTACACATGGTTTTATAATTATTACTTATTTGACTTGTCTAGCGAAATTGAAAGTCTCTGAGAACAATATATTCGCGTACTTAAATCATAACATATTCCTTTATTTCAACCATGCATGCGGTAAGTTGGTGTTCTCTTTCAAAGTCTAAAGCATGTGTCACGATCTCTAAACATAGTATAAACTCCCATACGACATTCGCTTTAAACTTGAAGCCCAAAGTATATCAATTCAGGGATTTCGCACGTCTAACTACGTTCACGTTTTAGAAAGGTCGCCACTGATCGCATCACCGGAATCTACAGATCGAACAAACCGAATTGCTTTAACGTTTATGTCTCGACTGATATTCGAGCTTTATGTACATATTAATATTGTTCTCGTTTAATATTCTCTCTCAGATAGTCGGAAAAAAACGCAGACAGAGTGTTATGCCTTGGTCACAAACATAAAGATCACCTTGCCATTAAACATGTTCATATGTACTTTCCTCTTAGTATAAAACAAGTTTATTGCAGTACATTTTACCTTTCTGCATTCATTGGCCGTCTTTTGTATGCTTTACGTATGGCTATGTTAAAATGACGGTAGACAAAACCGGATACCCGCAAGGTGTTGTATTGAACACTAACAAGATACGCTGAATAAGTGCTTGCATAAACGAATTAATTCCTTAAATCTGCGAAGGACTTTGAAGAGGTGTAATTGGACATATAATATTACAAAACAAATTCATACTGTTATTGCTATTTTTAGGTGTTTCATCAAAATGCAAAATCCATGAACGATATTACGCAACAGAGCGAAACAGATGTATATTCACACATTTCGGGCGTGTTCTGACAAAACTGGGCAAAATGCTTGTGCGTAAATTGTCATCCCAGATTAGCCTGTGCAGTCCGCACAGGCTAATCAGGGACGACAATTTCCGCTTTTATGGATTTTTTCGTATAAATGATGTCTCTTCTTAGCGAAAATCCAGTTTAGGCGGAAAGTGTCGTCCCGGATTAGCCTGTGCGGACTGCACAGGCTAATCTGGGATGACAATTTACGCACAAGCATTTTGCCCAGTTTTCTCAGAACACGACACATTTCTCTAACGTCAAAAGTGTAGAGCAGTCTCTATGTGGATGGTATGGCATTCATAATATTGGACACAAGTATATAAGAGTTCATTATAAGCATTGACATTTTAAAGCACGCTTTTTACTTTGGAAGATGATTTCTTTCATACCGCCTATTAAATATTTATGGATATATAATGTATACACTATGCTATTTTTTTCCCATTAATTAAATGCTGGTTGAACGGTTGGTAACATAATTTAATTTAAATATCGTTTACATAAACATATATTCGAGAATAGAATGGAATTACATTACGCCTAGTTCGCAGACGTCGTTAAAGCATAAATTAGGCCTAATTTTCCAGACAGTTTATAAGCCGATTAAATGCCGAATAAACACTTCTCAATTCTCATAATTAAAACACAAAGATGTAATTTGAACACTCTAGAGGTCACAGCGAATGTACATCCGCAGGCGTACAAAGTCATTTCTTCAACCGTATGTATGTGCATTTCGAATATTGCTAGGTTCTTCCGCGCCACAGGTGGTAAGCGTTTGGCTATGCTATTCATTAGCAAAAACATCATTTTGAATAAAAATGAAAAATAATCAAATTATAACGAAAAATCAACTTCTCTGAAAACAAAAAAAGCTCTATCAAATATATATTTAACTAGGTGTCCAACTCAAAATGACCCGAAAATAGGGTGCATCGCTTTGAACGCTAATTACTTCATCAATTGTGCAGCGATTTCAATGAACCCGGTCGCATTTAACGCAGAAATGAATTTCCTTACTGGAAATGTACATATCTTGCAATATGCTTAAACATTCTGGGTCAAATTTTAAGAAATAACACGATACACAACTCGCGTGACATACAGACCCAAGCTTCCACTTGTCAAGCCTTTCACAGTTTCGCAACGGGTTAACAGGTTGGTTTGCTAGTATGCATTGTTGATCTTTTACATTGCGTGCTTTGAAAACATTGTAAACTAGATACAAACCGTACAGAAATAGTCTCGAAAAATAATTATTTTGGCCAAAAAAGGGTGTGTGCGAAATTGTTGAGTGTCCGAAAACTTAGAGTACTTACGGGTTATATCTCTGACGTACTACCACGACCTTGCCACCGTGAATAAAATACCCGATATAACTGATACACGAAGAATGGATATTGCAATTCTATTATTTAACCATTCCGTGTTGCAACAGATGTGGGTATCCATTTTGCAATGTTTAGCTACTAATATAGATACAAAGTACACGTGAAACACACCAACTGTGGGACGTAGAAAATGATGCCTGACTTGTCCCAATACATGCAATAACGATGACCTGCCAGAATCTACATTACGTCCGGACATAACCATATATTTTTCTGTTTTAAAACTCCAAGATATTAAAAACGAACATACGAAAACGTCCCGGAATATATAACTGCCTCTTTTATAATCAACCTGGAGTATCTATTTAATTTAATACGCTTTACCTACCATTAATCTATTCATCTATTTATCTACAATACTATTCACTTTTTTCGACCAAAATATATCGCGTTTCGATGAAATTACTTAGCGCTGTTTATACATGGAAAGTCTTAAAGGGATCTGTTCACGTTTCGGTCAATTGAAAAAAAAAAAAAAAAAATGTTTCGGTTCTGCAAATTTTCGTTGACGTTATGATATTTGCGAGGAAACAGTAATACTGAACATTTAACATGCTCTAAAATATCAATAATAAGCATCTTTTGACGATTTAAAAACCTGAAAATTGTAAATCGTTACAACTCGAAACGATTGAATAATTTGGAAAGCTCTATTGTTATATTTATATTTTGTCACATTACGAGGATTGCTCCCAGGGTCAGTGGCTCGACCCCCTCTGTGGATTACTTTTTGTTCGTTCTTTCATTTTATTCTTGTTTTACACTGGAGCTATTTAGTTCCGATGCTTACAATTATCAATTTAAAGCATTTAATGAAAAACTTCAAAACATGTCAAAATCTGTGAACAAGTCCCTTTAATACGTGCAAGTGAAGAAAGAATCTGTTAACGTAAAAAGCCTTTGTCAAGAGCGCTTATCCCATTTACAACTCCCTTACGACATTCTCGTGTGCTGGAAGACTGCGTTATCTATTCAAAGATTGCACATTTCTACCGTTTTAAGGAGGTCGACTTTGTGAAACGTCGTTATATATCGCAACACCAGGGACTACGGATGAAATAAAACGAATTTGCATTGACGTTCATTTCCCGACTTATATTACGGCTTCATTTGATAGCTTTCTCTATAAATATTCTCTTCCAGCCTAGTCGAAAGAGAGACTGCCGTAAGTAAAGTTTGACAGTTCGTGCAACAACTCATACATAGTATCTTATTCATAATTTTAAAGGTGGTTGGTTTTGAGCGCTTGCTTGTAACATCCCATTTGGTGTAACGTTTCACCGTTATGTTCTTCAAAACAATCATCTTTAACAAACAAAACTACAATGAAGCAATTAATTAAAAATTAGAATTATGCCTTGTTACTGAGTAAGCTTAACCCATTCATGCATAGCGTCTAGAAAAAAGGCCTTGGCAAACAGCGTAGACCCAGATGAGACACCGCATGATAAACTCTCCCATCCTTCTAAATTGGATCAATTTATTTCCAAAATTAGGGATGTCTAGTATATTTATTTCTATATTTAGAATATTTCTTACAGAAATTCCTTTAAGCAAACAGCGAAGACCCTCTACGCTGTTTGCTTAAAGAAATTTCTGTAAGAAATATTCTAAATATAGAAATAAATATACTAGACATCCCTAATTTTGGAAATAAATTGATCCAATTTAGAAGGATGGGAGAGTCCACTAGGCATAAATTGGTTAACAAGAAATCAGATTCGCAGTAATTAATCTCTATAGTTGGATAAAAAATGTGTTTGTTTCTTAAACACAACATCCGATTGATGCCTGTACAAAAGACTTGATAGCGATGCTATTAGATATATGTGGCGTGTTCTGAGAAAACTGGGCAAAATGCTTGTGCGTAAAGTGTAATCCCAGATTAGCCTGTGAAATCCGCACAGGCTAATCCGGGACGACACTTTCCACCTAAACTAGATTTTCGCTAAGAAAAGACATCATTTAAACGAAAAATTCCATAAAAGCGGAAATTGTCGTCCCTGATTAGCCTGTGCGGACTGCACATGCTAATCTGGGATGACAATTTACGCACAAGCATTTTGCCTAGTTTTCTCAGAACACGCCACAAATTAGTGTATGCACGATATTATCAATTCATTGCGTCGTCTAAGTGTTCCATACACAATTACTTGATTTCCGGTTAAGTCTACACATTCGGATAGTAATGATGATCTATGTAACGATGCGAAAACATTACATGATTTTGCAATTAAACATTGTGTTAAAAAGCAAGTACTGTACTACTACTACTACTACTACTACTACTACTACTACTACTACTACTACTACTATTTCTATAGCCTAAGAAACAGCAGGATTAATACCAACATGTATGACAGAACAACACATTCTTGTTCAGAATTCCTTTGTAGAGAAATACCTTCATTTCCCAAACAATACATCTAAGATCAATTTTAAGTTTCTATATGCGTTGACATCGTTTAAAATTTTATTTACGCTTTTTCATAAAAACAGTGTGCACATATTTTAATAGTAATTACTCATTTGGCATTGCAATCCAAATTGAAGATCGCTTATCAAAATATGTGTGCGAACTTTAATCATAAAATAACCCTTAATGTCAAACATGCATGCGACCAGGTGGTTTTCTCTGTCAACGTCGAAAGCATGTAGCACGATTCCTAAACTGTTTATATAATCCCATAAGACATTCGCTATATATATGTACTTGAAGAGTAACTTACATCAATTCAGGGATTGCACACGTAATCATATTTGTTTGTTTGTTTGTTTGTATTTCTTTTGACCTTTCAGACAAGGATAACCCATGAAAGTGCAAGCACTTATTTCCAATGGGGTCCTTTGGTTATTTGCTGAAGAGACAGCAATCAGAAAAGACAGTATTGAGATACAAGGAATCCGGGTGCGAAACCCTAGCTCTTTGCGAATAGATCCCTTGGCTCTTTTACGTGCTCAGTTTATAGCACCGATACACGCGAGAATAACCTGGGTTTCATACCAGTACATCTCTAGTTGGGTGAGAACTTTGAGCATTTCTGAAGTTTCCAGTGCCCCGGCCAGGGATTGAACCCCCGACCTCTGGAATGGTAGACCAGAGTGTTACCACTCGACTACGACACAGAGTGTTATGTCTTGGTCACAAACAGAAAGAGCAACGCCGATTCAAAATGTTCATGCACACTTTCCTTTTAGTATATGACTAGTTTGTGAACAAAAAGCGTATATTGAAATACATTCGACCTCGTTACATTCATTGGTCGTCTGTTGCATGTTTTAATTAAGCTCATACGAAAAAAACGGTAAGCAAAAACCGGAATTCCGTTCGGTGTTGTATGGAACAAGATACACTTAATAGGTACATAAATATGCTAATTAATTCATTAAATATGCGAGGGTCGTTGCAGACGCGTCATTGGATGTATTACATTTCATTAATATTTCATAAAGTAATTGATATTTTCAACACTTTTAGCACCTAATACAGTGTATATTGGACTCCTTAATGTCATCCCAATGCATAACAAGGATATAACATGTACATTAAAAGAATGTTTTAATTTATTTAAGATGTATCCTACACCGTTATAGTTTCAGAAATCAAAGTCAATAGATAAATAAAACACGAGAAGAAGGTTATGTGATATACATTGTACAATACTATATTGAGCATCAACCTGACATCAACCTGACATTTCAAAACCTACCAACCATCCAGGAATAAACAATTAACGAGTATATAAAGACTCTGTTAAACTCTTTTTGTGACATTGGTAGATAAAACAAGTGACTGAACAATGTAAACATGCAATCTTATATAAAGTTATAATCACGTTTCTTTTTTAATTTAATGATATTTTTAAACTGCAATATGACTAATAAGGGCGCTTTTGGTTAAGTCTATAGCCATTTGTTGGTTATATCTGCAAAATGTATATTTTTCCAAAACCAGTTCCACAATTCCAAACTAATTGTCTGACTTTTAAATGTTTGGAAATAGATTGACTAAGTATAGATATACAGAGTTTGAGGTTGTAATATCAATTTAACTGATATCTTTATGTTTATATTATTGTTTTATGTAAGTTTAAGCAATAATTATTAAAAATGATATATTTTAAGCAATAATAGTCTTTCTAAATTTAAAGTAAATAAAAAGAATAAAAAAAACGCGATCAGTCTTAACTCATGATATGGATATGGATGTTACATGAATAAAAAATACAAATTGTCGTGACATACTATATAAGATTTGCAATAACTGTATACATATGTTGAATGCAAATACTATAAGGGCAATACAAAATACAATATAAAAAAGTAGTATTTAAGAGAAAACAAGCAATTCATATTGACCAGATATATTCAATTGTTGGCAATCAGAAAAAAATCACCAACCTAAACTACTAATTTGGAAGTACATGTATTAATATCAAGAACAAAACATGTTGGACAGTCACATTTAGCTTTATAAGTATAGACTTACTCCAGAATAGACTAGATTTGTAATTTTTTTAAATTTAAATCTGTGTGTACAAAGCTGAAACATAAAAAATCCTTACAAAATCAAATACCGTTACAACTTGATTTATTTTATTGAATCCATCATGGATTGATTTAGTCGGTCAGCATTGTTTGTGCCTAAGGTGTAGATGGGGTTTCCCAAAGATTTGGAGAATTGTATAACACATATTTACCAAATATGAATACACATGTATGATAGCGCGGGTGTTGTCGTCATATGGGGCGTTTTATTATTTACACACTTTTCAAGTCAAATTTCAACATTATCAAAATTATGTCAGGCACACAAAATCTACCCCCAATGGACGATAAACTTCCAATCAAATGAGCATGGCATTGTTTCAAAATGGGGCAATAATCAAGGGCAATAGTGTCAATTTACCCTATAGCATCTCTTCATTTGCTTTCATACAAACATTACCTTAAATACTGTAATGTTCACAGTTATTTGGTTGAGTTAAGCATACAGTAAAGCCAATACATTCATTTGTCACAAAATGCATAACATTTGAAGCCCCCGCTGGGATTTGAACCCATTCAGGGTTCCTCTGGCAGGGAAAGTATTCTATCTTGGAATAAAACAGCATATTAGAGGGAAATTAGCAATTTGAAGACTTTAAAAATACAAACATATTTTGCCTGTGGTATTATTCGAAAACATCCATTCATATTAGTTGTTACATAACCTTCGTTACAACATACAAATCTCTGAATCTGCAATACATTACAGCTTAGGTTTAGCGTTTTAGTATTGTGTGTTGCTCATATATTTTTGTAATTATTGTATTTAATCCTTGTAACATTGTACTGCATTTTTAACACATTTGTTAAATACCGGTAGTAAAATCGAAAAACTACTAAGGTTTTGTTTGACTCGGATGATATCCATAAAAAATATGCCACCATTTGAAGGGACTTGTTCACATGTTTTTGTGTTATGTCAATTTTGTTTAAATACAAAAATTATAATAGGAAACCACAAATAAAATAAAATGAAATTCATCGGATATACAATAAAATAGTGTTCCTGCAATTTCTTATTACATGTAGATTAGCTCGACTATCAATTAATTGTCACAGGTTTTTAACTATCATGGGTGGCGGTAATGTTTCTACACATGTTTGTAATTACGGTAATGCGCATCTGAAACTGCAAAGTGGAGGAAGGACATTAATCACTAAGATCATCAATTGGATCCTGATCATATTGCGATCAGAGCATGTTTGATCATCAAAAAAATGTCCTTCTTCAAAGGCAGTCTTCATGGTAATACATTGAAAGCACTAGCCCGAATCAATTTGCATTCATATACACAAATACAAAATATCGAGACGATGTAAATTATTAATTTCTAGTAATCTGAAATACATTTCACCGGCACCGAACTGTCGCTTTTATTGTTAGCGTGAAGGATGTTCAAGGGTGTTTCTTGGTGATTTTCCTGTCCGTATTGTTCAACAGACATTCAGGTTGACACAATATGATGTGACAGGCTATATTCTTAGCTGGAGTAAGAACAGGCCACCAAATTAGCTCAGTTGGTAGAGCTAACTGTAAGTAGTAAAATAGAAAACAATGATTTTTCCGTATACATGAAGCTCAATTACAATGTTGTCCCCTTATTTGATAAATACAACAAATCTGTCTCGTTGCTTCTCTTACCATTGAGATACCAGGCTTACCATAGAAGCAAGCAGTAGGTCACACCAATTGTACAATTGTGTACATTAGCTGCCAAGAATGGGCACTAAATCAATTTTCATGAAATATGCATCACAACTTGCAGATTGTGCCACAAAATGGTAAATTTATAATAACGGTTGCTTTATTTTTACGCTTTAAGTCATTAAAATTTAAATAAATGTAATTAAAATTAGTTTGTTTCGTTTCGACAAAATTCTGGAGCCCGTTACATAGGTGTATGTGAGTGCAAGGAACTCTGATGTGAGATTGGTCTATTTAATGTACTAAAGCATACAATCAAAATAAAATCTGTTGTTTTCGGCGAATGATCGGTTTTCTTCACTCGTGTTTATAGAAAAAGTATATTTTCACGAGTTACTTCTCAATGAATGTGTAAATAAAGTAACATCATAAACGACATTATGACGACATTTGCACATGGTAATAGGAAGAGTCTAATAAACACGTGTGTGCAAAGTAAAATAGCACCTCCTATAATGAAAAGCAAAAAATGACACAGTGAATGCTAAAAATGGAAGCATTAAACTGAAAGGCCTTTTTCCGCGAGATTCTCTTAATCAGTTTGTTACACATATTTGTGCAGATCTTTTTTGCTCAATGGCCACCCGATCGTATAACCCTATTCCTTAAAACTAGTGTGCTTTGATTCAGCTGGAAGAAGATACTGTGTTTTGGGCGGCAAAACATGTAACCGATATGCCTTCAGTTATTAAAGCTAAAACAATGGTATAACTGGTTCAACAACTATATAATCTTCCTTTAGTTTTGTCATCCATGATTGACCGTAGAAAGAACATTTTGACCTGTCTTTTTTTAAACAATCTTTTACAATTTCAATGACATATACTTGACCAGTTAATGGTTTTATGAACATAATATTGGCAACATTTTAAGCCAAATATTAAGCTTTGAATGTTTTCGGCAGAAATATTCAATTAATATTGACGAAATGTGTATTTTATATTATGCGTTCTCACTCGCCTCTGATTATATAGAAATGATGAGGGAATGATATGTGTGGGACCCCTGAGCAATTTGTTGCGGACTTAATTTCAAATAGGCGCTTATGGGAGAATACAGCTGTCATCGTGAAACGCATTTGGCAAGAAGGCAAACAATGAAATTATAAACTCCCACACGGTTTTCTCTACATAATTATACCCCATCTAATCCATGCAGGCATCGTTCACGTCTTAATGTCGTTGACGTCTGGGAAACATAGCCACAGATCGCAATACCGGATCCTGCTGATGGGACCGATAAACCGATACACCGAAATATCTTTAAAGAAATGTCCCGACTGACACTACAATCTCATTAAACATCTTTCTGGATGATTATTCTATTTAAACGATTCGAAAAACACACCAAGTATATGTCTTGGTCACGAACAGAACGAGCGCTGTCCAATTAAACATACAAATTTATATATATATTGTATATGGCACCTTTTGTCAACTCTTTCATTATTAAAATGAATCTTACGTATGAACATCGATCGTCTGATGAAAGCTAGAAGTATGCTAACAAACGAATACCAGGTTCGTGTTGTATGGAAAACTTATCAGACAATTAAGTACACTGATCTTATGTTGTATGCTATAAGTATGCTTACGTTTTAAAGCAAACCGGCTATTCGCTCGGTGTTGTGTGGAACACGTACTGTATCAGACAAACGGAATTATCTCAGCATGCATTCAGTAATTATTTCTCGATACGTCTATGCAAGGCGACGGATACTGAATGGGAAGGTCGAATACAGGATAACGAATCAGCGTAGATATTATTTTCCATGAATANCATTGTAATTATATATTAAGGCTAACCATTGGTGTGCTTTACAAAGAGTGTTTGTAATTGTATTCTGTGCTGGTTTTTGTCGTTAAACATATTTTGGAACTAGAAGTCACATGCTATGGAGCTCATGCCATGGCTGTTAGTAAATCGTATGAGCGTGCGTAAAATATGTTCATTTTAACGACATCTTTTCGGAAATAGGTCTGTTGAAAAGATTTTGATAGAAATATTCCTTAAATGGTCATCTAACAAGTTTACTCAAATGGTTTAGGTACATTAACAAGATGGTCGATGGAGCTATGAATAGAATGATAATTTAAGAATTGAATAGCTTTTTTTCTGTATTTCAAAGGTGTATGAACTGTATAGAAAAAAATGGCCTTATTTGCATAAACGCCGACGGCGCTCGTGCATAAATTCAGCGTGAGTTTCCATACGGTACATACACCGATGAAATGCAGACTAATGCAATTCATTTCTTATAAGTATAACGTTATGTGTATAAAAAGTACAAAAGTTAAAAGTATAAGGGCAACAACGGTCTTTAATTCGCCGGAGTAAGAATCTCGTTTCATTTTTTCAATCTTCGTCAAACGTCACAAAGTAGACGTTCGCGCCAAAAATGACGTCATTTTCTTATTGACGAATGAAAAGCAACGTCTTTTAGATTCGCGAAATAAAATGACGTCATTGGAACACTGTTTGGTGAAAACGTACTACGTCATGAATATTTATGAGTTAATTTGAATACGAAGTAGGTTCATCGGGAAACGAAACACATGTCACGAGAGAGGATTATCCAATCAGCATGCAAAGTAGATTTGAAAATGTAAAAGTTGTAATTATTAAACAATGTATTCTGCTCAATCTCTTGCTAGATGTTCAAATATTTTTACTGAAATTATCTTTGGGTGGGTTATGGTCATCCATCAATGCAAACATATTTCTTTACATGACTGTATTGAAAACGTAAGCACTCAGTTCATCTCAAACTTTAAAATTGTCTCTTATAAACAAGCTTGGATTATCTATTTAATTCAATTCCGTTTATTATTTTGAATCCACGTTCTTGAAATGTGCAAATTTAGGAATTTTTTTAATTTTTGACGTTTGTGACCAAGCATGAAGAGTGTTTAGGTTCCGCGCAATACATAGTTCGAGTAGTGTATTTGCTATACAACAATTGCTGGGGAAAAAACATCATTCAACGTAATAACATATGTCAATAACGTTAATCGTATAATTCACCCACACACGGTATTCTCTGTATACTGATTAACTAAATTAGTATTTATCCAAACACGAATCGGGATTGCAATCATCTACCGTGTGACTTTTGTGAAACGTTTGCCACAAATTGCAAAATTCGAGCTACAGATTGAATTAACCGAATTGACGTTTACGCCTCGATACTACGGCTTCATTTGATCTATATATTCTTCGCGACATGATGAAAGAACATTGAGTTTAATGAAGTATGTCATAAAGTATGTCAGTAGGATGCGATGTCTCTGACGTAATATGTTTTCCAGAATTTTAAAAGGATTTGTTCACAGATTTTTATGTTCCTCCCACCTCCAGATGTAAGGGAACACACGGCGGATAACGTTATTGAATTGTTCGTCGTTTGACCCGTTTCTGTCCATCCGGTACTCTTCCCATGCTGACAATAATTACATTAGAATTCAAGGTCCAATAGAGTCCAATAATAAAAAAAATATTGAGGACACATGGGAAGAAGTGTATAGTACACTTTCCATTACTATTTGTTGCAATATTTACGGAGTTATTGACCATGCAAATGTGACTTGTTAGGAGCGTTTCTCCATTAGGAAAATGAGATCAAAATACAATTACTATTACACCGCCTGCAACATGTATAATGTCATCGCCCTTTGTTAGTGTTTTTTTTATCAAGTGAATAACCTTTTAGGGTGATCCATTGTGACTTATTAGATCGCATCACATTATTGAAACAATGAGCTGTAGATTATCAAATTCAAAATAATAAATTTCAATTCGAAAATATGTGGTAATGTTTTTGTCTTTTCACTTTTCCTCGTTACCAAGTTAAGATACTTTTTGCTGGGGGAGGTGACCACACGCCCACAGGAGATACTAT
Organism: Dreissena rostriformis; assembly: GCA_007657795.1. NCBI lineage: Eukaryota > Metazoa > Mollusca > Bivalvia > Myida > Dreissenidae > Dreissena > Dreissena rostriformis. The sequence goes on from VMBQ01007871.1 coordinate 63,935, forward strand.
CGATGAGTTTGATACAAATTCACCACACATACATACTCCAGACAAGTATGATACTTTTTGCACGTCAACGTACCCTATCTTCGTACAGTGACACGTTCTTTTATCCCACTTTTACAGTGAATTCGGTTGATTAAAGCTCCGTTGATTTCTGCTATAAACCACGGCACGAAATGACGTCTTTTTTCGACATAATGACGTCATAAATCCAGCAAAACTATCCAGTTAAACTCATTTTGTTTAAATAAAAAGGTTTACTGAATAAAAAGTCGGATAAATATAATAATAGGTTAGTGTTGATTATAGATCAGGTGTATCATGCTCGGCACGAAAACGAAAAAGCACTCGCCAAGGCTCGTGCTTTTGTTTTCTAAGCATCGCATGATAAACCTGATCTATAATCAACACTATTCTATTATTCTCTATATCCACAGCCCGGATTAAACGCTGTCACTCTAGACGACAAAAGAATGATCGTATATTTTGAATACTAGTATCTCAGCATAGTTGTATTGGAATCTAGCTTCGGAAAGGTGCAGTTTGGAAAAACTCGGTCACAGTGGTAAGCGATATTTTACAGATATTCAAATTGCTGATAATATCATGATGATCATGATCTTGAGAACAGTCAAATTATTTCTATATGTCATCGTTAAACGCAGTTGTCAAGAGCGCAAATCTTATTATAAATTCCCCCACGGTATTCTCTACATAATTGTAGCCCGCCTTATCTATGCAGGCACCATTAACGTCTTAACGTCGTTGACGTTTGGTAACGTCGCAAAAGATCTCAATATCGGAGAGTACTGATGTGATAACCAGATAAACAGAAATTTCTTTAAAAGAAATGTCTCGAGTGGCTCTACATTCTCATTAAACATCTTTCTGAATGATAATTCTCTTTAAACGATTCAAAAAACACGACGAGTATATTGCTTGGTCACGGAAAGAACGATCGCTGTCCAAGTTAACATACATAATTCATTAAAAAATGCTTTCTATTCCCGAACAGTACACCTAAGTTTTTTTTGTATTGTTATCGTTTATAACTTTCTATTTGAATTGATATCGTTTATAACGTTCTATGTATTTACATAAAAACAGTGTGCACATATTTTGATAATTATTAATCATTTGACTTTGCCAGCGAAATTGAAGATCGCCGAGAAAAACTATTTTCGCGTGCTAAAATCATAACGTATCCCTTAATTTTAAACTTGCATGCGTTAAGGTAGCTTTGTTACAACCCGTTTTGCAATAAACCCGTTTTGCAATAATTGTATTGCAGAATGGGTTTAAGTGTCTTATTGCGATTCGAAATTTCTATAACAACCCGTTTTGCAATAAACCGGTTTTGAAAAAAAATTCAGCATACATGTAATAATTGAATCCAATTGATTCGGAACTTAGAAAGTACATTCTCAAATGTCGTATTTAAGGATTTGTTTCAAAACAAGTCAGAGGTGTAAGATTCGACTTAAAAATAAATGACATTGAAAGTGATCAATTCCATGAGTAAATGTGATTAAAAAAAAACACACAGAATGTGTATAGAAAGTGATTTCAACCACTTATATACTTTAGAGAAGAAAACCCTGAAATGCAATAATTTTAATTGCAGAACGCGTTTCAGTGTCTTATTGCAATTTGATATTATTATAACAATCCGTTTTGCAATAAACTCATTACACATATACTAATTGATTCAAATTGATTGAAAACTGTGAAAACAAAGTCTTAAAAATGTCGTATTTAGGGATTATCTTTTCAAAATAAGACATAAGTATTATCGTCGAAGAAAACAATAAAAGACATTGCAAGTGATCAATTTCATGAGTAAATGTGATAAAACAATGCAAAATGTGTATACATTGTGATTTTATACTGAAATGAAGAAAACCCAGCAATGCAATAATTTTATTGCAAAACTGGTTGCAGTGTCTTATTGTAATTTGATATTTTTTATAACAATCGTTTTGCAATAAACCCGTTTTGCAATAAACGTATCACACATGTACTTATTGATTCAAATTGATTGAAAGCTTGGACAAGAACGTCTATAATGTAGTGTTTAAGGATTTGTGTTTCAAAATAAGACAGACGTGTAAAATTCGACCACAAGTTAAAAGACATTAAAAGTGATCAGTTTCATGAGTAAATGTGATTTCAACCAATTTCATACTTAAGTGAAAAAAACTCAGAAATGCAAATTTTTTATTGCAAAACGGGTTGCATAGTCTTACATGTTTTACCATGTGACATTTTTATAACAATCCGTTTTGCAATAAACGCGTTTTGCACTAAACTCCTCACACATGTACTAATTGAAGGCAATTGATTGGAAACTTGGAAAAGAAAGTCTCCAATGTCGTATTTAAGGAAAACAAAATCCAAATAAGAAAGAGGTGTAAGTTTCGACCAAAAATTATGAAAACATGCCAAGTGATCAATTGCATGAGTAAATGTTATCAAACGAACACAAAATGTATATATTAAGTGATTTCAACCAATTTCATATTTAAGTGCATGTTACCCAGAAATGCAAATTATTTTTTTGCAAAACGGGTCGCAATGTCTTATTTCAATTTGAATTGTTTATAAAACCCATTTTGCAATAAACGCGTTTTGCATTAAACTCATCACACATATACTAGTTGATTCCAATTGATTTGAAACTTAAACAATAAATTCTCAAATGTTGTATTTAAGGATTTATTTTCAAAAAAACACAGAGGTGTAAGATTCGACTAAACATTGAAAGTGATCAATTTCATGAGTAAATGTGATAAAACAACACAGAATGTGTATATAAAGTGATTTAAACTAATTTCATAATAAAGTGAATAGATCCCAGAAATGCAATAATTTTATTGCAAAACGGGTTGCCGTGTCTTATTGCAATTTGATAGTTGTGTAACAACCCGTTTTGGAATAAACATGTTTGCAATAATTGTATTGGTAAAATATTTTTTGGTCGAATCTAACACCTCTTTTCTTGTTTTGAAAAGAAACACACCTTAAATACGACATTTTAGACTTTCTTTTGAAAGTTTTCAATCAATTGGAATTAATTTATACATGTGTGGTGATTTTATTGCAAAACGGGTTTATTGCAAAACGTATTGTTATAAAAATGTCACATTGCAATAAGACACTCCAACCTGTTTTGCAATGCATTTATTGCAAATACATGTTTGATAATTTTATTTTTGAACATGTGCACATATTTTATACAGACAACTTAACAATATCTATCTGTGATCTAAGCGTGATATACCCGCTCGCAGCATCGGTACATGGAATAAATACGGCTGCTAACTCTCGGGTATATATTCCATAGACCGCTGCTAGTTGGGGTCTATCATATATGTAGGGGAACGCGTTTTTTTTTGCTAAACACAATCCATGGACTGTGACCACTTTATATCCTCATACTCGCAAATTTATAATCGCTCACCTGCGTCAATTTGATGTTTCGTATATGCTCTTTTGATATGGAAAATGAACTGTACAAATGAAAGATGTCGACGGTTGTGTAATTATTAAATTTGCATACATGGCTCCGTGGTTGGTGCAATATTGTTAAATAGTGTATGGTTTATTAATCGCGTTAAAACCTCTAGGTGAGAAAGAATGCACTAGAATTTGTCTAAAGTGAGTTCCATCTGGCATATTGAAATTTATATTAGCACCAACTTCATTATGAAGAGATTGGTAGGTTATAAGTTCATAGTTTATTGGCAATCCGGCATTCTGCCTTTGGCCATCAACATATATACATATATATATATAAGAAGTCTAACAATTCCTAAATCAGCGCGAGTTGTCTGTTATTGAAATCTTTATCTTGTTTTTGTGTTAACAATTCCGTAAGTACCATGTGTAAGGTTATATTTAATGATACATTAAAATTATTATTTTAAGATCATTCGCACATAAATCATGTTAATTGAATTGATCAGCAGGTGGTATATCAAGATAATTGTTTTGGACAAAGGACATATTATGATTAATGTTCTCATAATTTTAGTATATCAAACACTTATTAAATAAAATAAGATCTAGATTTCTTCCATTTTTTATTGTCGTTCATACTAGTAAAACCCAACTAGATATTAACTTTTTAAGCATAGATATTTTACACAACGATAACCTCTGGCCGTTTTCTTTTTCTTATTATATTTTCCAGATAAGAAGCAAAATTGCAATAACTTAAACATAATTTACAAATGTTATTATAACGATATATTTCCTTCCTGAAATTTAATTTCTTTAAATTGTGAGTGTTCTTGTTACGCGGCATATCCTGTAAATTTCTCCAAATAACACTGATTTCAGGCATAAAACGAATACAACCCATACATATGCGCAATATAATACCATACAAACTATAGAAACCCTCGGGAGATAAATATTGTTAACATCACTTACTCTTTTATTCTCCAGTTAAACTCTTTTAGAGTGAAAAATAAACGCTGTAAAAAGCATTAAATGAAAATTTGCAAATTGTTCAGAACTGTAAATCGCTAAATATTTTGGCTGAAATCAGTTTATAAATACATTCGGTGTTTGTTTTATTACATTTACTTATAACATTTGTCACTTTCAATGTATTTTAACGTTTGGTCGAATCTTACACCTATTTCTTATTTTGAAACAAAAAATCCTTAAATAGACATTGAAGACTTTTCTATCAAAGTGTCCAATCAATTGGAATCAATTAGTAGATGTGTGGTAAGTTTATTTCAAAACGGATTTATTTAAAAACGGGTTGTTATATATTTTTTTATCATATAGCAATATGACACTGCAACCCGTTTTGCAATGCAATTATTGCAATGCTGGGTTGTCTTCACATCAGGATGAAATTGTTTGAAACCACTTTCTTTACACATTCTGAATTGTTTTATCACATTTACTCATGAAATTGATCACTTCGATCTCTTTAATTGTTTCTTCGACACTTATACTGATGTCTTACTTTCAAAAGATAATTTCTAAATACGACATTTTTTAGAATCGATTTTCACAGTTTCCAATCAATTAGTACATGTGTGATGAGTTTATTGCAAAACGGGTTGTTATAAAAAATATATAATTGCAAAAAGACACTGCGACGCGTATTGTAATACAATTACTGCATTTCCGGTTTATCTTCACTTTAGTATGAAATTGGTTGCACTCACTTATATACACATTGTGTGTTGTTTTATCACATTAACTAATGAAATTGATCACTTTCAATGTCTTTTTTTAGTCGAATCTTACACCTCTGTCTTGTTTTGAAAAGAAATCCTTAAAAACGACATATGATAATTTCTTTTCAAAATTTAAATCAATTGGTTTTCATTAATACATGTGTGATGATTTTATTGCAAAACGGGTTTATTGCAAAACGGGCTGTTCTACAAATTTCACATTGCAATAAAACTCAAACCCGTTGTGCAATACAATTTTTGCAAAAAGGGTTGTAACATAGCTTTCTCGGTCAAAAGGTGTCACGCTCTCTAAACTGATCATAACCCCCAGGCCCCATACTACCTGCATTATCTTTATTCTTGCTCAATTGAGTATATCAATTCAGGGATTGCACTTGTCTACATATTAAACTACGTTGATGTTTGAGACAGGTCGCCAGTGATCGCATCGTTCGAATGTACGGATCAAAAAATTCGCACTCACGTTATTCGCGACTGACATTAGACCTTTTCCTTTAGTAAGTGGCAAGATTGTCAACGTAATGCGTTCATTGAAACACATTTGAATTCGTTACATGCGTTGGTCGTCTGGTGTATGCCTTACGTATGTATATTAATGCTATCCGTAGACAAAACCAGATATCCGTTCAATGTTGTCTGGAACACTAACAAGAAACGCTGAAAAGGTGCATACATATACTTATTCCTTACATTTGCGAAGTTCTTTAAAGACGCGTTAATGGATCTATTACAGTAGACAAATTAATTATACAGTAATGCAAAATGCAAAATCCATTTACAATATAAAACCACTGAGCTAAGCAGATTTATATGCACACATTTCCCCCAACGTCAATGTCGTTAAGCAGTCTGTCTATGGATAATATCGGCATTTATAATATATAAATATTTAGGATTTACTGTAAACATTGCGCCTTTGACTTACGCTTTTAAGATTGGCAGATGTTTTCTGGCTTAGCGCCTATTTAATATCAAGGGATATATAATGTGGGGTATCTACTATATTCACTAGGCTTAAGACTCCGGAATGTCATTCCAGTGCATGATATCATATGTTAATGTAATACATGCTTTTTTATTTAAGATGTATTTTATTGTTTTGTGTTTAAGAAATCAAAGTCACTAGAGAAAAGAAGCAATAATGAACAAAGGTGTATGTAATATGAATTGGGGCATACTATATTTAGCATCCATCTGACTTTTCATAACCTACCAACCAGAAAGAAATACGCAAAAAAAACAAGTCTATAAAACAGTGTTTTATTATAAAACTCTTATAATGTATACATGCTTCTTGTGTATATATATAATTCNAAGAGAGGGGGATTGATTGGGCGGTTGATTTTTCTAGATATAACTAAGGATTCGGTTTTGGATGGATTGAAGGTTACCAACCACTTATCAGCCCAGGAATGAATTTTTGCAAGATCGGTGTTAAGATGATTAGCCGCATCAACAGGGTTGTCGACGATGATATATAGCGTGGTGTCGTCTGCAAATAGGCGAATTGGACAGTGAATATCTCGTACAATGTCATTTATATAGATGAGAAAGAGGAGGGGCCCTAATATAGACCCTTTAGGGAAACAAGCACACTTACAATGAGGTCCCTTTATTTGTTTGATAAATAAAACAAAGCTTACCGTTGCTTCTCCCTTAATACACGTTTACCATGGAAGTAACGAACTAAGGTTGTTTATTTGTTTAAATATTTACCCAAGGGTGTTTTTAGATACAATTTCTTAGTTTGGAAATAAACGGCATGAAGTTTCCATGTTAACATATGGCAGAATTAAACTAAAATTACCTGTTCCGCTAGATTCTCTAAATTAGTTTGTTACAAATATTTTGCAGATCTTCTTTTACCTTAAAGGTCACTTCTTCTGACAATAAAATTTCTCCCGTTCTTAACACTGATCTTTACAAACTGCTGTAAAAAGTGTTGGCTGAGGATACTGGCTGTGGTTTGTCCTCTTACATTGTTTCTATATGCCTTCAGTTATTAAAGCGGACAAAATGCATAACTGGTTCAATATTTATATACCCTTTCCTGAATTGTTCACCCTTGAGTGACCGTTGAAAGTACATATTGACCTGGATATTTTTAAACAATCTTTTACAATTTCAATAATAAATTCTCGGCCAGATAATTGTATTTAGAATTCAATATTGGCCAAATGTTAAACAAAATATTAGGCTCTAAATGTGTTCGGCAGAAATGTTCAATAAATATGAACCTTAAAACAAAATGTGTATTTCATATAATGCGTTTTTCAATCGCCTCTGATTTGATAGAAATAATGCATGCACAATATGTTTTTCTATATTTCGTTCGTTCGCTACTAATGTTTGCAGCTACTGATCGATTTGTTGTGGACTTAATTTCATATATGCGCTTATGGGAGAATATGTCACCGTGAAACGCATTTGCCAAGAGCGCAAATCTTATTATAAACTCCCAAAACGGTATTCTCTTTATCATGTTAACCCACCTAATCCGTCCAGAGACTGCACACGTCTTAACGACGTTGATATTTGGAAAACGTCGCCACTGATCTCAATACCGGAGACTGCTGATAAACCGATAAACCGAAATTTCTTTATAGAAATATCCCGAGTGACACTTCATTCTTATTTAACATCTTTCTGAATGATTATTACTTTAAACGATTCGTAAAACACGCCGAGTTAAGGTCTTGGTCAAGAACAGAACGAGCGCTGTCCAATTAAACATACATATTTATATGTTCCACCTAGAACATGGCACAATTTGTCAACTTAGTAATTATTGAAATAAATTTTACTTCTGTACATCGATATTCTCATGAAAGCTATAAGTATGCTTACGTTTCAAACAATACCCGGATTTATGCTTGCTGTTGTATGGAATACCTGTCAGACAAGTATATCGATAGCCTGATGCGTCATATGATAAGTATACTTATGTTTTATAAAAATACCTGGATATCCGCTCGGTGTTGTATGGAACACTTATCAGACAAACTGATTAATCTCAGCATGCATACAGTTATTAGTTTTAAATTACTTCTCGGTTCGTCTATGCAGGGCGGTGGAGACTGAATTGGAAGGTCGAATGCAGAAAAACGACTTAACAGATCTATACCTTTCCATGAATAATACATACATTCATAGACATGTTCAAGTGGTGTTACGCGAATACATTTAAGATATCGAATATCGGTGATAAAATTTAATATAACATTTCAGCCATTTTTTAAGGCTTACGAATGGTGTGCTTTACAAAATATATAAGTATAGGAATAAATGTTTTACTAAATATTTAACTACCTTTAAATATTAAATAAGTACCGCTGTACATTGCCAATACTTAAATGCAATATTTTCACTAATTTATGTTAAGAAATCGGATGCATGCATTCAAACAATATAATGGTGTGCTGTTAGAGAATCGAAAGCAACAGGATGACCAACCCGACGAATGCAGCATATTTATTTTATAATTAATTTGCAACAACTCTTATATTTTATCTGTTTTATAATTGTTAAGGTGGTCGGTTCTGAGCTTGACACAGTCCAGTTGGTGTATATTTTCACCGTTATGTTCCTTAATACAATACTGTGTATCATACAAAACTACTATAATTAATTAATTTAAAGCCTAGAAATCTAACTTGTTACTGATTTAAGTTAATAAGAAGTGAGATACGGAGTAACTAAATCCTTTATTTAGATTAAAAACGTGTTTGTTTCTTAAACACAAAATCCTGTTGATGCTTGTACAAATTGTTAGGTTAGCGCAGTAATTTGATATATTCAAAGGATCATGGTGGGAAATCAATTAAAATATCAATGACTGCGTTGATTATTCTTGGAATATAAAAAATCCACTGTTTACTTATTCTGTGTTCGACCTTTCCATTGAGTCTTTCCATAATTGCATGTACAAGGAATAAATCGGTATATGCATGCCGAGATTATCATTTTATGGCGTCGTGTTTGTGTTCCATACGCAATGATTTGATTTCCGGTTAAGTCTATCTACACATTAGCAAAATAATAATGATGTAATTATGTAAAACATTCTAATTTTTAAAAAGATTGCGATAACTTGATGAGCGTTACAGAGGTAGTGGTAAAGGGAGAACTTGATGCCATGAAACCGGAAGTGTCCAGTTTCAAGCTGCTGGTGACTCATGCATTTGATTTTGATCTGGAGTTGACGGAAAGTAAATCTAAGCATGACTCGTGCAACATTAGTGCGTCTGGTTTGTTAGACCTTAGTGCCGTGAAGGTAGAAGAAGCTGTCAAAGCTGATTCTGATGACGATGATAAGGACTTTGATGATGCTCCTGATGATAAGGACTGTATGAACACACGAAAGATTTCGCTACCTGGTCTTACGTGTGCAAATGTTTTGATAATTATTACTCATTTGGCTTTGCTAACGAAATTAGTTTAAACCTATTTATTTTTAGCTCGATTGCATCGAAAGCCGCAGGCTTATATAAACGCTCTCGAGTCCGTTTCCTGGGACTATAACCAGTACTTGGTGTCTTTTGGGGAGATCAAAGGAGCTTTCCCAGTGGGGTTCGAACACATGACCTCCCGATCGCTAGGCGGACACCATATCCACTACGCCACGGCGATCTTTACGAAATTGACGATCGATGAGAACAATATGTTCTCGTACTTCGATCATAACATGACACTTTATGTCAAACATGCATGCGACTAGGTGGTTTTCTCTGTCAAAGTCGAAAGCATGTATCACGATCCCTAAACGTATTATAAACTCCCTCAAGACATTCGCTTTGCACTTGAAAACCCACATTATATCAATTCAGGGATTGCACACGTTTACCTATTAAACTACGTTGACGTTTCAGAAAGGTCGCCACTGATCGCATCACCAGGACTATTCGGATCGAATAAACCGAATTTGCACTTACGTTTATATCTAGACTGATATAAGAGCTTCATTTCTTAATATATATTTTTTTGTAAATATTCTCACTCGGTTAGTCGTTAAAAACACACAGAGTGTTATGCTTTGGTCTCAAAAAAAGAGCACCATGCCTTTAAAATGTTTACATATACTTTCCTCTTAGTATATGACAAGTTCGTCAAGTTTATGAAAGAATTAAAATACATTTTACCTCGTTACATGCTTGGTCGTCTTGGTCGTCTGTTTACGTATGGTAATGCTACAATACCGGTAGACAAAACCGGATATCCGCCCAATTTTGTCTGGCATCTTAAAAGAAACGCTGAATGGGTGCATACATACACTAATTAATTCCTTAAATTTTCGAAGTACTTTAAAGACGCGTTAATGGATCAATTACAGTACAAAAATAAATTATTCAGTTATGCAAAATGCAAAATCCATTTACAATATTTAACAACTGACCTAAGCAGATTTATATGCACCCATTTCCCCCAAAGTCAACGTCGTTTAGCAGTCTCTATAGGGGTAATGTCGGAATATAGAAATATTTTGGATTTACTATAAGAATTGCACTTTTGACTTACGCTTTAAACATTGGCAGATGCTTTTTGCTTTAGCGAATATTTAAAATTTAATGATAAATATGTGGGGTATATAATATATTCACTAGAATAAAGACTCCGGAATGTCAGTTCATTGCAGGATATCATATGTTCCTGTCAAACATGCTTTTTACTTAAGATAAGATGTATCTGATTTTATTGTTTCAGAAATCATATGCACAAGAGAAAAGAAGAAAATATGAAAAGAAGTTTATTCAATATGAATGTGGGCATACTGTATCATACCGCTGCATTGAGATCTGCCTGATATAAAGCTGCCTGATATATTTTTATATCAGTTCAACAGGAATATGTTACATCAGTCAATGTTTTGAGATAGGTCATATTACTCTGAATCAAATAAAAAGTAATTATTTTTGTTTGTTTTTAGTAAAATAGAATCAGATTCAACATAACAAACAATTTGATACCAAGATGTAATATATTTTAGAAACAAAAAGCAACAAAACAGCCAATTACAAATTTCAAAGCCCCTATAACGCTCAAAATCAACGAACAATTCTTAATATATTTCGTCAAATAAAGATAACGTTTTGTTTGACTATGTTGGTATCCCCCAAAATATGCCACACTTTTAAGGGACTTGTTGATATGTTTTTGTTTTATGCCAATTTTGTTTAAATACAAAAACTATAATATCAAACCACTACTACAATTAAAAGAAATTTATTGTATATAACCTTGGATAGTTACCCTAGAATTTCTGTTACATGTATATAAGCTCGACTACCAATGGGGTCACAGGTTCGCTACTATCATGGGTGGCGGTAGTGTGTCTACCTTTCTGTGTAATTACAACAATGCACATTTGAAAGTATAATGTGCCCGAAAAGGACAATATTCACTAAAAGCATCAATGGGAGCCTGATCATATTGTGATAAGACTAGGTTTGATTATACAAAATATGGTATTCTTCAAAGGAAGTCTGCATGGTCATATATTGAAACAACTATCCCGAATAAATATGCTTTCACAGAAACAAATATAAACAATCCAATAGCAAGAATATATCAATTATTATTTGTCTTGTAGCCCACAACAAATTTCACCGGGCCCGGTATGTCGCGCTTTTTGTTAGCAAGTGGGATGGTCAAATATGTTCCTTTAGGATTTCCCTGCTAGTTTTGTTCAACAGAGCTTTTTGTTGACACATAGATATCCAGAAATTGCTCTGGTTAAGCAGCTCCACAATATTAGAATGTGACATTTCACATTCTTAGCTTGCTTAAGAACACGCCACCTATTATAAACTACATTTGCAAATGTTAAGGGGAAGAGTTTAATGCAAAAGTTGGTTCAAAGTAAAATACACTTCCCATAATGAGCAATTCAGAATCAAAGAAGTTATTTTAGAAACGACAGATGTAGACACAGTTGCAAAACAATTTGACCACTTGTTAAAGGAAAAGTATTGGGGTCAGGAATACTTAAGCATAATTTTGCATACGTAATCGGTTCATCTGGAAATACCAATGTCACGGACAGATTATCCAATCCGAATGCAGCGTTTACGTGGCATCAAAATTAGTTTTGATTACGCGATAGTTAATTAATTATTTACTCAATGTTTATGTTAAGAAAACATTTCACAGTTTGGAACATAACGGAATGGACTAATCATGTTTCATTTAACGGGGATCCTTTAAGACTAATGCGATTTGATTTAATTGGCTAAATATACTGGCTGCAGTAGGCTAGCTAATATGTTAATGATATGCCTTCAGTTAGTAAATCTGAAATAATTGCATAACTGGTTAAACAATTATATACTCCTTCTTTAGTTTGTCCTCCCATAGTAGAAAGTAAATATTGGCCATGGTATTTATTGACACGTTTTAACAATTTCAATGACAAATACTTTGCCAGTTATTTGTAGTAAGAGCTTATTGCTGGCAAAATATAAAGCTTTGAATGTGGTTGGCGGAAATGTTCAATTAATATTAATGTGTATTTTATATTATGCGCGTTTCGCTCGTTTCTGATTATAAATAAATAGTAAGGGAAAAATATGTGTTTCTTTAGTTATCTCACTCACTCGAATTCATGGGGACCAAAATCGATCGAACCGCTGTTTTTGTTTTGGACTTCGTTTCAAATAGGCACTTTAAGGAGAGTACGTCTGTCGTCGCGAAACGCAAGGGCGCAAAAAAGCACATCTTATTATCTCTCCCAAACGGTATTCTCTAAATAATTGTAGCCCACCAAATCCATTTTTTTTGATCGAGTGCACCGGGATTGTCTCCCATATGGCCATCGCCCCCAGAAAGACGTGTTAGTTGGTTACGGGGGATTGTGCAAGATACAGGAGACACACCGTTCCAGAGGTGACCCTGGGTCTTTTAGTCCCCGGTGTATAGCACCTAGTACACTGCACCTCGGTTTAACGTCTCATGCGAAAGACGACCACCTAATCCATGCTGTCATCTTTAACGTCTTAACGCCGTTGACGTCTGGGAAACATAGCCACAGCTCTCAAAGCCGACGAATACTGATAAACCGATAAACCGAAATTTCTTACAAGAAATGTCTCGAGTAACACTATTATCTCATTAAACATCTTTCTGGATGATTATTATCTTTAAACGATTCGAAAAACACGCCGAATATATGTCTTGGTCACGAACAGAACAAGCGCTGTCCAATAAAGCATACGTATTTATATATATATTTTAAATCACACCTTTTGTCAACTTATTCATTATTGAAATAAGCCATAAGTATGCTTACAAACGGATACCCTATACGTGTTGTATGGAACAATAATCAGACAAGTACATTGATCTTATGGTGTATGCTATAAGTATGCTTAGTTTTAAAAGCAAACCGGATATTCGCTCGGTGTTGTGTGGAACACGTATCAGACAAACTGAATTATGTGTGGAACACGTATCAGACAAACTGAATTATCTCAGCATGCATACAGTAATTATTTCTCGATACGTCTGTGCATGGTTTGGGAGACTGAATGAAGATATTGGACACAGAAACACCAGTCAGTCGATCTATTACTTTTCATTAATAATCTATACAGGCATCAAATTGTTCAAATGTTTCTCGCTTATCCGTTTAATATGTAATAAAGTCTCTTACATCTATGCATGGCGATGGGGACTCAATGGGAATGTAGAATACAGATCAAGGAGGCAGTGGATCTATTAATTTTCTGTGGGGACAGTGGTCTAGTGGTAGAATGCTGGTCTAGGGATCGAGAGGTCCCTGGTTCGAATCCCACTCGGGGCACTGGATTTTTCTGAGCAAAAAATTAATCTCTCGCTTGCTCCTCTCCACCCAGATGTATAAATGGGTACCTGTGAGGGAAATAAGTCAATGTGCCGTGGCTGCCTGGTGCGCCATATGTAAACGGACGACTTAAATCCCAGTGATCGGGGGGTTAATGTCGAAGTCGGCTGAAGATGCATATCGAAGCAGACTTAAAACCGCAACTTTAACTTTTTTTCTAGAATGATCTTTGCTGGCATAAACATGTTCATTATATTTGAATTTCAACCATAGTTTTTTGCTAAGGACTGTTGTGCTGCACAAAACATGTCTGTGTATCAATAAATGAATTACTGCATATATAACCACCTAAACAAACTTAAATACAACTGCAAATTGCCAATACTTACATTCACTATTTTAATGAATAAAATGGATGCGGGCATTAAAAAAAAGGTTGTTTGAAAATAGACACCAAGCGGGTAACCGGCCGAATGCAGAATATTTTACAGAACCAAAGACCTTGGTATTACTTTTCACTGACACCCGACATTTTAAATAACCGAGAACCGTTAGAACTCTGAAACATACATATAAACCACACTCAGATTTCCATCAGCTAGTGGCAGGCTTCATAAATTATATCAGAGTTTCTTTCGTGTTGCAGAACTATATTTAAAAACTCTATATATTGGATCTCCAGAGGGAGGATTTATTAAAGCTTGATACAGTCACTCTTTTATTAAATATTACGGCCACAGGCCTTCGCCAGTAAACGATTATACAGAAAAGTTCACATAGCGTTTCCTTCTGTTGACATAACCGGAAGTAAATGCAATTAAATGACGTAACGTCACCCGACGTGAACGTGACGTTACGCGCCAAAACTTTGAAGTCACTGCTTTATATGCATAATATGATGTCTATCAATGTTGCTGACTAGAACACACTGTCTTTAAAATAACAGCCGAAAGGTTTCATAGTCTTTAGTCTCTTAATTGACAACGCTTCCCTAATCACACGTTCTTGGCGTCCAGCGATATTAAGCGTCTCAAGGACTGATAAGTACATGGTGTAATCGCAATGGCTCGAGTTAAAGTGTGTAGTAAGGGACTTCTCTTTGTGCAGTCTCGTAAGTGTTCTATCGTGCGTTCTTGGATTTGTCTTTCTGTCTCCTTAACATGAACAACGCACTTGCACCTGTTGCATCCTATACCGTATACCACGTTCCGCGTGCTACAAGTAACATTGTGGCACGTTCTGTAAGTTATTTAACCGTCGGTGTCTTGAATGTCACTTGTTGTCAGGGGTACACAACAAGACAAGCAAGGCTACCTTCATCACGCACACATGTGAGGCGAACTGCACGTTCTGTAACAAACCGAGCTGATGCTATCATATCCACTCAAAAGCTGGTGCAATTCAATCCCCCCGTCGACAAAAAAAACAATCAATTAACAACAACAACTGATTTCTAAGGCTATAAAATCCCCTCCATTACTGCATATGAATGGCAATCTTGAATCATTTCTACCTATAACTGTTTTATCTTTAGTGTCACTTTGATCAAGTCTCTTGAAATTCCTTTAAACAGTAAAGAAGATTTGGAGCGGGTATGGTGAACAGTCATTTGAAATTCTAATATTGAAATTTAAATCGGTTGTGATCCCGAAAGGCTCCGCATTGACCTTACCAAGACGGTGACCGCAGTTTTAAGTTCTATTTATAATATTGTAAACTTGCCCTGTAATGTATATGCGATTGGTAATCTGAATTAAATAAATNCTTAGTTTCGACACAAGCATCTCCAATTATGAAGATGTATCCCCAATTTTCCCGTATAAAGACTCATGCTTGCCGTTACAATCACGCTATAAACAAAAAGGTTTGTGTGGTCTTCGAGATGATGGTCGATTCTTGTTGTACTTTTTCTGAAGTTATTCATTTTTTAGAACTTCAAACTCATTTAAAGAGCATTGGAGGTTTAAAGATGACACTAAAATAGAGCCTTCAACATTTGACCGTCAATTACAGTAGTATAGAAGTAGTAGTTGCAAGAGAATATGTAAAATAAAATAAATAATTCTTGATATGTGTAACTCGTTGCTTGAACATACAAAATTGGGGTGTATATTTGTACTGTGTCTAGACAGTACTCAGTTATAATACAGTGCGAATATATAGGAAACGAGCAATAAGTGCAACAACAAAAAACAGAAATTTTAAATTATATCAAACATTGTATTAATTAAGTAGATCGATTCTAAATATAAAATAAAAAAAGTCTAAGCTCTACTGACTGGGTGTTTAAACGTTATACATACAGCCTCTTCACCGTATCTAAAATTGGTTATTGTAGTTACACACTGAATCAACTGCCACGATACAAACGAAAACAGTTATTGAATTATTGCTACAACTCAAAGATACCTGTAAAACATTCAGTGAGGCAGACATGCCACAGAGTGTTTGTTGTCTTTCCATGCACTCATGTTACTCTACGCGAACTTCAGCTAACGAAGTGCGCACACATAAATTGTATTCACTCTGTGGATTATCCTTTTTTGTTCGTAATTTAAGCCGCAAGCGTTATCTGGGTTTGCAAAAAAAGGCCCATTGATAAGACCATTCACCAACTAAACAACCCATCTATTTACATATGATGTTGTCAAATGGCAGACGGGAAACAAATGACCGTTCTAAATTAAAAAAAATCGAGTGGTTAAGCCACAAGTTACAAGACAGCGCTCTTAGATCCCAACAGTTTATACGTTATTCTTACGACATAGTGTTGAGTCTTAAAGTAGTCCATTCACCTCCGCGGGAAATGCAAGTTATCAATAAGAACGTTCACCTAATAGTTTTTTTTATATAAACAGTTTGGATGTAAAACGTTAACTATTATAATATATATTGAACACATTGTTCTCTGCTGAAGCCGTTCTTTCTGATAGGGAAGTTCATCCGAAACACTAACATGTGAAGTACAATATATATAACTAATGAAAGAAACAGAGGAAATATTCCATCTGAAGGTATGGGTTTTCGTATGTCTTTGTTCAAACGGAAATGATATGGATTTACATTAAACATAATTATGTTCATTCGCATATTCATCTCGTAATGTTTTGTTGACGTCCTGGTTGTATGTCTTCTTCGTCTTATTTAAGTTACCGACATAAGTAGGCTCACTTATGCTTAGCCTGCTTACCCAGGGGTAGGTTCAATTACCGATGGTATGTGCAGTAAGCCTACTGTAAAATATAACTAACATTTTAAATCGATATTATCCAAATCTCTTCTCTGTCGTTGCCTGGGATGCAAGAACTGTCAGGTCTACAATCACGAATCAGTCACATCTTTTCGTCAGATATATCTATTAAACGTTTTCTTTGAGTCAAATTCTAGTATGAAAAGAAACTGTTGTTTGTTTGCTTTTTATATTCGCTAACATTTTATTAATTTAGCTAGACTATATTATGAGTAATTAGCTTACACTTTGGCAGCTATTTCCTCATATATACCAACATAAACAATATACACAATACTTTCTGAAATGACTTGTGTGATGTACTTTATATTAATTCTTTATTTGAGAATGATATACCCTGTGTTTGTGTGTGCATGGACTGACAAAACCACCGCCATTTCTTTAGGTGCTGATTCAAATCAGATTCAATTTCTTTTAAATGAGTATTAGTTTGAAAGCAATCATTTATTGATAATATAAACAGTAACAACTAATATGACAATATCCACATTCAATTAAGCTATATTTTAAGTTATAGTGATTTACACTGCAACTTATATGTTGGAAGTTGGACTCTTACTATAATTAAATGTAATACTAGTAATCCATTTTTATTACTACTTGACCTCTATCACATAAACATACAGTCGTTTCAACTGTCATATACGAACATTGAAATATTACGCACAAAACCACGTTGAGACAACAGCTAAACATCCACTTTTTGTTGCACCGCTATTTGAGACTGACCTATCATGTGATTCAAAAGAGATGTCTTGCAATATATTGCTGATAAGCAAATTAAGTTTATTGAATCTATATCGATTACACTTTCAGACAACGTTCGATTTGGCGTTGGTGTTTTGTGTGTTTTAGCACACACATTGGAAGATATGGACGGGATGCCTTCGACCCGAATCATGCATATTGACAAGGATAATAAACGCGTTAGACAAACACCATGTATAGCGTGACACCTTATATCTTTGGAGACACTACTACAACCGTTAGTCTATACTCAAATGATGGACCCCCTTCCTCAAACTTAATACAAGTGTATTGTTGACATCACGAAACGTAATGAATCTCTTTTAAGTTTTGGTTTGGATAATTGTTTTTACACCGTAAACTTATTTTCTTAAGTACCCGGATTAATTTGTAATGAAATAGTATTGGAAAAAGGAATCGTTTGAATCGAATGTCAAACTGCTAAATTAATTAACGTTGACATTGCTCTTTTAATAACAATTTCAACATAAAGATGNTAGCTAACGTAGTGCGCACACATAAATTGTATTCACTCTGTGGATTATCCTTTTTTGTTCGTAATTAAAGCCGCAAGTGTTATCTGGGTTTGCAAAAAAATGGCCCATTGATAAAACCATTCACCAACTAAACAACCTATCTATTTACATATGATGTTGTCAAATGGCAGACGGGAAACAAATGACCGTTCTAAAAAAAAAATCGAGTGGTTTATCCCAACAGTTTATACGTTATTCTTACGACATAGTGTTGAGTCTTAAAGTAATCCATTCACCTCCGCGGGAAATGCAAGTTATCAATAAGTACGTTCACCTAATAGTTTTTTTTTTTTATATAAACAGTTTGAATGTAAAACGTAAACTATTATAATATATATTGAACACATTGTTCTCTGCTGAAGCCGTTCATTCTGATAGGGAAGTTCATCCGAAA
>VMBQ01007872.1:22452-49070 GCA_007657795.1 Dreissena rostriformis
TGTGTAACGTAGTAACGCATACACAAATAACTCAATTACTATTTCTGCGTTCTTTATTCAGTGTTAAAACAATATGTTCAAGTCCACAATTGCTAAGTCCATATGGTTTCCAAGACATTTACAAAATCCATCCAAATCCATCCGTTAGATATGCCTACTAAATAACATTTCGAGAACTTCAATAATACGACCTGAGCGGTCCCATATTAAATAAAGTACTAATTTTAACTAATACAACAAGCAGGGATACTCTTAGTCTAAATGCCTATGCTAGTCTATCTTCTACGTTTTTAGCTGCTGGTTTTATACCCGCTTGTGCGGAAACAATTTGTTAGTATAGTGTAACCATATCATTCAAACATGTCAACAACTCGATCTACACCAGTGAAACTAGTTATTACGATCGTTCATTTCGACATGCTTATATCATAACTATGCTGGCGGCTAACAAAATCGATGAGTTTATCACTAATTGATTTTAGATTTCCCCATCTCGGGTACCTTTTGCATTACTCATCATTTTATGTAGCTCGATATGCGACATTCCACAAAACATTCCACAAATATGTTATTAATTAATAATTTACTAAATTAGCGTTTAAGTTTCGCTACACAATTTATATATGATTTTAACATCAAGTATGATAATATTGTTAACTCAATCATACAATAAAAATTATTTTAAAACTAATTTGTATACCATTTACGTATGGTTTTAAAATCCAGTATGATAATTGTGTTTACTCAATCTTACAATAATAATCATTTTAGATATGATAACAATGTTATGAATGACTTTATGATTATATTCTATACTATAATGTGTGTTACGTGACACCCCCTACTATCTCACACATGTTGTAACCGTCTACCTCTTAACCTGGTGGAACGATTTCTCTATAGGTGTCCCTGAATCCTCTTTGATAATTATCTAAGGCTCTCTGCTATAAGCACATCAATATAATTAGATACAACTTGCATATTTACCAACATACATGAGATATAAACTAATGTGCATCATAAAACATATTGAAATATTATTTCATAACTTGACCCTGGTTACACATTCTCCCTCTCTCACTAAATTTGCTCCGCAAATTAACAATATCAATGCACAATAAATAAACAAGAGCAATGTGGACAACAACAAATTATGTGAAAAAAAAAATCATGCCAAAATACTAAAAAAATATCAATATTATCAATGTCAATAACAAAATACTGATTCAGTTTCATATATTCTGTTCAACGTAAATTAAGTCTTAGTATTTATTTCGTTCATGTATATACACTCAACAAAGTTCAAACTTTATATACAGCACATTTATAATGTTTGTCACTTTTTCACCAACATTTTTGCATGTAGTCCTTACATTGTCACGTTTTATTTTACATCATGATTAATCATAATCTCAGTATTTAAATAACAGTTTGTGATGTGATTGAATAAATTCCATGTTCTGGATATATGTCTATTCTTACAAAACACAGTCTCTGCATCTTCAGATTTTTGCGTTTTTCACTGTCATTTCTTTTTACACATCATACATGTAGTATTCATAATATTTTTATTTTTTTTATATTTAAGTACAATCATATTATTCCTTTTGTTATTCAAGAATGCTCATATATAAAATATCTCTATTTACAAACCCAGAAATCGCTTCATTAATAATTTAGGCAAGAACATATTTAATGATTTTATCATAGAAACATTTCCTTTTTACTATATCTTCAGACTCGACACTCCTGATTAATCCTTAGCACAGCCCAATAACTCGAGAATAAATCTACAAAATTTATTTTAGAACATTAATATAAAGTAATTGCCGCTTAAACCTGCGACTTGCATTTATGTAATAATATTATGTTCTACCAAGCACATCGATATCATTGCTTCACATGTGCTATACCCTTGTGATCGATCACTTATTGACAAGTTTATAACTTCATCCTTCAACTTTTTATAGATATGCTATTATTACTCGAATCCGACATGAATGCTCATAACACAGAAAATAATCAGGTGGAATATAAGTAATTGTAAATGCATGTATCTTGTCCCACCCCCTATAATGAATCAAAAGCTGCAGATCGATCAGACTTCAATTTAGATGATTATGTCCCAATTTGACCATTTAACACCCTACCATACGTTATTGCAGTGGACGGCTACTATGTTTCAGTTTGTAGTCTATCTCAGCATGACAACTTTTACTATATGTCTTATACTATATGTGTTGCCTAATATTATTCCACTACTACTATCATACCCATAATAACACATAAAACGAAAACAACTGACTATTTACAACTTTATATTCAGCCATCTTATCTGTATGGCTATACCTGTGGTCGCTTACCTACCTTTGAAGGTGTACTTTATGTGAAAATCCTTTCTCACATTTTCCGGTAAATCATCTCCACCTACCCATATTGTCTTACTTTTTCCATTCTTATCTCTGTACCTTGCCCTGTTAACTATGCACCCTCTATAATTGGGCCGCCTCTACTATTTTCTCTAACTCCAACCCTTCAATATCTACACTAAGCTCTACAGGTTCTACACTGTTTCTGCCCTCTGAGCTACTTGGAACTTCATCTTGTTCACATTCCACATCATTTCTCTCAAACTGCAACTCAACAACATGTCTATTAACTAATTCTGCGGGAACGTTTGTAGGTCTCAGATTGGGATTATAGTATCGCTTTAACCTGTTTGCATGTACTACATTCTTAATGGCCTTGTGAGTTTTTAAATCTCGGAGCCTGTAGTTGACCTGACCTAACTTCTCTGACACGTAAAATGGACCAATCCATCTTTTGGTGAGTTTGGGAGGTAACCCTGGTTCAGTTCTAGGATTGAATAACCAAACATTGTCATGTACTTGATAATTGGGTATTTTGGCATTCTTGTCAAAGTTTTTTTGTACTTTTCTTGGGCTTTTGCAATCTTTTCTTTAACCAACCCCCTACATACGCCTTAAATGCTCTTCTTGACTTGTACAAGCCGTAGCTGTCGGAATCAATGCGGTATCAAGTGGCATCCGACACTCACGGCCAAACATGACATAGTAAGGAGAGTTACCAATAGAATCATTCGGGCTGACGCGATAGCTTAGCATTATACTGGGTAACAACTGAGCCCAATTGGTTTGCTTGTTGTAACAGAAGATTCTCAACTTTTGCAAAATGACACTGTTCATCCGTTCGGCTGCAGCATTTGTAGCAGGATGATAGCTAGTTGTATTGATCTTACTGATTTTGAAGATATTGCACAACTCCTTCATCAAGTTTGACATAAAGATGGCACCCCTATCAGTCAATATGAATACAGGACAACCGTACCTACATATTATCTCATCGTACAACTTCCATGCTACCTCTCTTGCTTCCATCGTACCTAATGGTAAAGCTTCACAACATTTTGAAAATGAGTCTACTACCAACAACACATAACGATAACCATCATCTGTACGCGGTAACGGGCCCAATATGTCGACATGAATTCTGGAAAGAATGTCCCCTATTGGTAAAGGCTGAAGTAATGCCTTTTTATGATGAACGTACCTTTTGTTTCTTGACATGGCTCACAAGACTGACAATAAATCTTAACATCTTTGTACATTGACGGCCAAAAGAACTTAATTCTTATAGCGTCATAGGTCTTGTCCATACCATAGTGACCACCACTCAATGCATCATGATATGATTTCAGGACAGCATCCTTAAATTGAAAGGTTTTTATTGGAAAGACTAGCCTCTGTCTATATAAAAAACCACATGAAGCAACAGCTAGAATATTTCATAATTACATTGATAAACTTCATTCTTCTCAGGAACCACAGAAAACCTCACAGTCGCGAGGGAAATCATGAGACAAAGGAACGACACAGAAATTTGTTCAAATCAATAAAAAGACCACATACTGCCACATTTATACATGGCCAGCTGAACGTAATGTATTTGAAAGACAAATCATGTCTATCGAAATTCACAGAAATTTTAGTCGCGGCAAGTCACTGAACACCGTTTGACCAATGCTGCGTAACTGGTTGTGACTCAGGTGCCTGAAGTAAAAACAAATTGCGCCATGTGATAACACAATCATGCATTACAGGTTAAGATATTTAAAACGTCCCCTTTGTGGACTGAGAGAAAATCAAAGTAATCAAGTAATCAAGTTTCCCAGTAATACAAGCAACAGATGAAATTAAATAAGACCATTAATCAAGTAAGACAAAACTTAATAAAATAGCAAAATGAACGTATCTTTTTCCGAGGTAGAAATACATCAATTAATGCAATCCAATTTGAAGAAATGCTATTAACTTATTTTGGGGGTAAATTCTAAAGGAGGACAAATAAGTTCCTCAAAAGTCAAATTTCATTGAAATTATCTTAACATATTATTTTTCCTGTCTAAATTAAATGGACTAAATCATGGTACATGTGTTGAAGGTTGAACTTATAGTATTATGACGTTAATGAGGGATAATGTTACTGACACACCTTTTCCATTTTCCTTAACACACATACTAGCTGTGACAGTTCCATAAATAGTGGCTATCAACGAACATACTATTAAGTGATAAATTTAAATGGCAAGCACATGATAATTGTAATGTACTTCATACATAATATAATACATGTACTTTACATATGTACTACAATTACATCATTGAATATGCACACACATCATATGTTTAAAGCAAACAAAGCAGAGCATGAATCATTCAGATCAATCAGGACAAGAAGCTGTACTCTTTATACAATGATGTGATTTATGTAGACCATACAATCAGTCATTTGACAAAAACAAATATATGCCCAAATATATAAGGCTCATCATTTATGAAAATACTGATTTGTCCTAAGCTTATTCATCATCTTTGCTAACATATTGATTAACATGTTTTGCAATTGAGCAATCAATAACTGTGCTACAGCAACACTACTTTTAAAGCTTGAGACTTCAGAAGTGTATGGTGTTTGATGAAAAAAAAAGGAACTTTTGAAAATCAAAAACCTGTATTAAGAAATGTATAATAAAGTATGGCTGACATCAATATAGTAATGTCTCTTTACATATTAAACAACGTGTAAAGTTGGACGATAAATGTAACGTCTAGAGTGTTAACATGCTTTTTCTTTAATTTGACCTAGTGACCTACCTTTTGACCTCATATGACCCAGTTTCAAACTCCGACAAGATATAATTGGAAAAATGTTCTGACTAATTTTCATTCAGATTGGAAATAAATATGGCCTTTAGAGTGTAAATAAGGTAAATGTTGACGACGCTCAACAAAAAAGGCGATTACAAAAGCTCACTTTGAGCACATTGAGCTCAGGTGAGCTAAAAAACAATTGAGTGTAGAATGTATTTGATGAACGTTAGATTTTCTTAAATATCTGTTAAAAATATGTTCCTGGTTCTTTTAAACCTCTAAGGTCCTGTACATAGAGTTGGCTGATTATAAGATATAAGCACTCTGATACGAAATTTATATTTTCTGTTCTTTCATCACATATTTCATAATTTTATGATATTTTGCATCCAAAATTAAAGTGTAAACGCTTCAAAACAAATTTACTGCAAATTATTGTTTTTGACTTTTAAGTCAACCCCAAAATATTGTGTTTTCCATTTTTTCTTAACCATGTTTTTTTTTTTTTTTTTTTTTTTTTTTTTTTTTTTTTTTTTTTTTTTTTTTTTTTTTTTTTTTTTTTNAATTTCACTCTTATTAATTTTAATATTGACCAAACATTTTTTTACTTTGTTTATTTATAAAATAAATGCATAAAATATACCAATATGA
This sequence comes from Dreissena rostriformis, assembly GCA_007657795.1. Lineage (NCBI taxonomy): Eukaryota > Metazoa > Mollusca > Bivalvia > Myida > Dreissenidae > Dreissena > Dreissena rostriformis. The sequence continues at coordinate 28,275 of VMBQ01007872.1, forward strand.
TAGTTTATAACATTAAAGAAAATGAATAAAGAACATATAGACATACAAGTGATGCAATCATCCCGCGGAAAACCAGAAAAAATAAAATGGCTAGTTATAAATCTTTTTTCAAATAAATTAACAAACAAGGCAGTTCGAAAATAAATCTGTGAACATAGAAGTTATATACAATGTATGTTTGAATGAAAAATAGAAAAATAGGGTCACCGTGAAAAGGTTAACCCATTTATGCCTAGTGGACTCTCCCATCCTCCTAAAATGGATCAATTTATTTCCAAAATTAGGGATGTCTAGTATATTTATTTATATATTTAGAATATTTCTAACAGAAATTCCTTTAAGCAAACAGCGCAGACCCTGATGAGACGCCGCATCATGCGCATCAATGAAAAGTGATGTGGATTTTAACAATTGCACAGAGTCCTAGGATTCGCTGTACTTAAAGTCTTTGAGTCTTACCAGCAAGTGAAAGAGTCCAACAAGTTTAACCATTCAAATGATGATACCAGATTTCAGTTCATAAGACTTGTTACGGAAGAAAATGAAAGTAATTTTTCCATGTATGTATAACTATCTATTAGCAAAAACAGTTTTTTTTTTTCCTAAATTGTTTAGAAACGTGTCAAAATCATGTCGGTTTCAAGATCTTGCGAGTCTACAACCAGTCTGATTTCGATAACCTCGTCAAGGTTGACTGACTCTGATCACAAGATCTTTTTTGGTGAGTGTACACTGTGAACATTTATTGTCCTACTTATGGTAANTGTGGGGATACGCGTCGGCCTCTGCCGCGCCATTTCTAGTTTGAGTTTGCGGTTGGTAGTACTGTAGTAGTTTTATCATGAAGTTCATATTGTTTTTATTTTGATTTAAAAACGTACCTTACATAACCGAATTGTAAATATCGGGCGGATAATTGGCTCACATGATTTGAAAGCGTTGGTAAGTTGAACGCTTCAAAGGTACATTTATTTGTAGATATTTTTTTAGCATTTTCTACTTTTATTAAATGTGTAATACAATAGTATTCCATTTATTCATGGAAGAATATTGTGATAGTGATAATTAAAATATTTGATTTATGTAAAACCCAAGGATTATTCTATATGAAGAAAAGGGAGGAACCTATTTTCCGGTATTAAGCAGTGGTTTATGATTGTTGCACCATTTTGTATATACACTTTGTTATTGACGTTAGATAATGAGTTCATTCATAAATACGTCAAAGATTGGGAGAGTATTTTGTTTATTTTCATACAAGAATTAAATTACAAAATCTCTTTTCAGTCTGAGATATTACAGCACTGACCAGATGAACTTTAAATGTGAAATAACTGTTTACCCTATTATATAAACACAACAGCTGCTACTGGCGTGTTTATACTTTCTAAAAAGCATTATCGGGCAATGTAAATTATTTTGCCTCCTAGGTGTATACTCTAGGCCACTGAGTTATTCCATGATGGTTATGTATTCTATGCTAGTGCATACTTTACACGTATGAAGGTAATTCACATCACCTTTGCTATTAGATTAACTGTTCAGCAACTCTCATATACATATGCTGCTTCTACTACAACCTCTGCCTAAATGGGTAAAATCAAAGCATTGCCTCGCAAAATGTGCTTAGGTACTTGTCCTACATATGTTATTAACCCTGAATTTATGACATTGATATTGGTCCTAAAGAACTAGTTCTTGCAGGCGACGATTTAACACCGCTTGATTGTCGGATTGTTGTTTGTAAATCTATTTATCTAAGGCTTAGTTATGCTCAAGACAAAGTTTGAACCGGCCATTTCCATCCTTTAACTGCCGCTTGCCAGTGCGCACGGGTCTTGCACGGTGCGTCGTTACCCGTCAGGCTTATCGGTTCTGCCAGGCTGGGCTTATCTGTTAAACAACACAGTTTTAAATCTCCGTCTATGGCAGATAAAGTTATACTCCAGACCGAGAATTATACGCCCATATTTCCGCTCGCTTTTCAAACCAAACTATATTGAATATGAATAAACGCATAATGTATATCTCACACACGAAGATTCTGGAGCAAATATTTCGTTTAAGCGCACACTTAACTTGCTTGATAAAAAGATACAAATACAAATACAGCTTTTGTATATTACATTGACACTTGGTTATATCACACACCACTATGATGTATTCTTCTTATTTTGACATTTTTACACATAAAATTCTACAAAGACATTCAAAAGCTTAACACGCACATTGTATGTATTGATTTGCCAAATTAATAGTTCTCATCGATTCATGTTTCTCAGATCAGTGTAGTTGCTGTTGGGATCCATAGTAACAATAGGCCTTTACTGGTCATTTATCAATGTCACTTGGGACCGTTTATCAGACTGACGAAAACAAAATATTAATCGATCGTGTATCTGAGCTTGAAAAGGCACGAATAGAAGCTGAACAGTACAGCTGTAGAAACAGCCTCAGTATCTCTGGTATACCGGAACCCGCTTCAGAAGCTGGAGAGTCAACCGATGAGATTGTACTTAACCTGTGTAAGGAGCTTGGTGCAAACGTAAACATAAATGAAATCGACAGATCGCATANTATCTGAGCTTGAAAAGGCACGAATAGAAGCTGAACAGTACAGCCGTAGAAACATCCTCAGGATCTCTGGTATACCGGAACCCGCTTCAGAAGCTGGAGAGTAAACCGATGAGATTGTACTAAACCTGTGTAAGGAACTTAGTGCAAACGTAAACATAAATAAAATCGACAGATCACATAGGTCAGGGAAGCCGGGAGGTGCTAAGCCCCGACCTTTACTTGTGAAATTCATAAGTTACCGGGCACGTCAAAAGTTGTATCAAGTGAGACGGGAACTGAAAGAGTGCAAAGGGCGTAAATGTGTGTTCGTAAACGAAGACCTCACAAAGGAGCGATCGCACGTTCTTTTTAATGTGCGGTCACTTGTGCGATCTTCTAAACTCGAAGGTGCCTGGTCGCAAGATGGAACTGTTCTGATGAAGATCGCAGCTCAAAATCATGTCGGTTCAAGATCGTGCGAGTCTACAACCAGTCTGGTATCGATAACCTCGTCAAGATTGTCTGACTCTGATCACTAGACCTTTTTTGGTGAGTTTGCACTGTGAACATTTATTTTCATACTTATGTTAAAGCTGTCACTTCAATACATCGACCTATAAACCTATTCATGTAAATAGCTAGGGATTTATAACGGTTGATGATTGCTAGAGTTATTAAAGTTATAATATAAATGAAGTAAACTCATTCAAAACGAAGATAGTAAAACAATCGTTTTACCAAACACATAGTATATGCGTACATTACATTTACAATTGATCTTGTAAACAATGATATTTCGTTACAAACTTTTTTCTTACGTTAAAAGAGTTAAATTCCAACACTCGACACCGTACATTGTGTCCAACATACATGCTCACGTTCTTGTGTGATATATATAGCTAACCAGTTAGCTACATGTATCGAGTTTTCCTAAATGAGTTGATAATATGCATGTTGACTTAAAATTAAAATATTCTTATCCAATCTTTTGTTTTGGTACTTGTATGGCAAGCGGTTCGACGCATAATCCCAAGAAACTAGGTTTCTCATNTATGTAATTGTTAATAAACATAAACAAGTTCCTATTGTTGAGAGCATGGGCACCTATATAAAATTTAATATTTACTTAAACAAATTCTAAGTTATGGTGGTTGAACAATATTGTATGAAATGGATTCATTTTTGATTATTTGTTTCATATTTGTTTTTAATGAGGGCAATTTCTGCTTCTGTCTGTATGTTTATCTAAAGATAATTAAGAAAAATAATAAAATTTGGAATCCATGTTTTAATTTTTATGTTAAATATACATTTTCATTAAAATTAGAATTAAATACAGAACATGATTGTATACTTTTTTGTCGATAAAGCCAAGAAAGGCCATTTCTTTGCTTAATTTTATTCCAATGTTCACGCCTTTCAGAAAGTGTTGCAGTTTTGTACATAACTCTTCAATGTAAGTGCATTCCCACTCGCACAAACTACACGCTTTCAGACCGCATTTTGTTAAAAAAATATTTGTTTGTACTATTATAAATAAAAACGTATATTGAAAATTGCGTAGATATGTGTCGATTGTTGACATAAGTGTGATTGAATATATTATTCTCCAGTCTGTATTATCTTTAAGATTCAATATTTTTTTTTCCATTTCATTTCAGTACTGTTATCAATTGTAATTTGTGTTTTGTGCTGTATGTTATAAAGTGTTTAGTTTATTTGTTTGGTATTCTCTATCACAATACCGAAAGTTTTTCCGATATTGTTAATGTGTTAATCCCTTGTGTATACAATAATGTTTTAAAATCTTTGGGAATCGCAGACAATACTGAATACTAATTTAAAAATTCATGTGGATTTATATTATATATGTATTGCATTTCACTAAACGTATACTATTTCTTGGGTGATATACATAGCTAATCAGTTAACTATCGAGTTTTTCTAAATGAGTTGATTTTATGCATGTTGACTTAAAATTAAAATATTCTTATCCAAATTTTTGTGTTGGTACTAATACTGTCGTACAATTCTTATGTTTCCTTCATGTCACGCCCTGATATGCATTGCACGCGCAAAACATTCGTATGTTTACTTGACACAACTTCTTGATGTGGTATAACTTGATATTATTATTTGCAGTGGTACCTAAACCCTCATTTATTTTTTAAAGTAATACTAAATATAACCTCCTGTTGTGGCACATACAAATCTTATTAGATTTTGATGTATACTTGATAATACTCCCTACTGTTGCTCGTTAACTCGGATCACATTTGTCATGTATTTTTTGATGTAACTCCGAGCTTTGTCAATTTAACACTCATTACTCTTGATATGTATACTCGATATAACTGCTTTATCTTAAAAACTTCGTCACATGTGTTTTTTTTTACTGGATACTTCTCTGCCATGGTCATCTAACTCTCATTTTACTTTTTTGATGTATAATTAATATAACTCCATGCTGTACTATTTTCACTATTATTACAATCTTGTACTTTTAAGTCTTATTCCAGTTCTGATAGAAAAATTAACTCCTTTCTGTGATACTTAAACATCTTTTGGTATACGTGTTTTAACTATTTGTTGGGATACTCCCATTTCCATTACATTCTTAATGTATACTTGATATATATCACCGAAATATGCACAGTGGTGGTAATTTAACTGTGTATCTAAACAAAAAGTTGAAATTGATATAGTTTTGTATGCGTATATATGTGCTCATGTGTTAGTGTGCAAATACATGCTTTCTATGCATGTGTGAATATTTGAAAGTAAGCATGTATTTGTATGTTCATGTAAATAAATGCTTTTTGTGTATGTGTGAATATGTGAATGTAAGCATGTGTATGTATGTTCATGGGGGTTCCATTTAAATAATCCTTACTCGTTTATGCTTGTCCTATATGAATGCTTTCGATCGGTAAATGTGTATATATACACTCTAATATTTTCTGTTAGTTATAGTAGCTCAGTTTACATGGTTATATTTGGTTCGCCTGATAAATGTGTCTGTGTGTTAAACATACAACTGAGCAGTGCATATGTATGCGTACACTCTAAGATGATTTGTTACACATTCTCAATTATAATTAAAAACAATTGTAAATCTTGTTGTTTCCTGTGATTCATAACAAGGATTAACATAAGCAGTAAGCATTATATATTTATATGTTTAGCAAGCAAAGATAAGTTTGCTGCTTATTAGCAAATAGTGTTCGTTAATTATATCTGTATCATATTGTAAACTTGTTTTGTGTGTGACATATATGCTCTCTTGAGATGAAAATGACTACGTTAACTGATGTATGTATTGCATTTTGCATACATATAGTGTATGTGTACGTTTAACTACAAAATCCAATCTAGCTGCGGAAGAGTGAATATTGTTTTCTAATTATAGTTTTCCAGCATAGCCATACACTGAAACCTTGATTCGTCGTAGGTGTTAAACTATGTCTACTCTCTTTTTTTTTTAAATATTTGCTGCTCATCATTGTAAAACGATGTATGCTTACTTATAGTTTGGCATTGTAAACTGCCATTCTGTTAAGATCTGTGTCTTTACATGTATAGTTGTACATCCTATAGCTGCATATTCTTGCTCGAATGCTTTCCAAAACCATATTCCTAGCTCGGCGATGCCTAGCTTCCATATACACACCATAATGTGTATCTTCTTAGTTCTTTCTGCTTTCTATTGTTTCATCTTAAACCCTACTCAAACTTTCACATGTGACAGATGCCTAGGTGACCACAGCGGTCATGTTAAAATATACTCGTGCGCTATTTATGTAAATTTGACAACGTTTAAGTGCTTTATGATCCTCATCAGCTTAATTACATAATGCAAAAACATAACTCTCAGCCAATAAACGTTGTCATGTCATGTTATAAAATACGAACTGCATTTCCTCTGCTCTTACATATGTGCTTCGTCCTTTCCATATTTGTGGATACCGTATCGTTGATATCGGTGAAGTATCATATTACAAGGACCAATAACCAAGCTACATTAATTGAACATCATTCATATACGTATGTGTTCAGCCGCTACTCGGAAATCAATAAAATGATGCTGTCTCAATTAATACGCATATTATTTGTGATGTCGTGTGCTCTTTATTTACATATAATCCTATCACAAGCCGGTGACGTACATCCAAACCCTGGCCCTTCATTGGCAGAATCCCGCAATACTTCTTACTCGAGTGAGAGCTCTTCGGAGAGTAGTCTCGTAAATACCGCGCGAAATATGTTTTCATTTGTCCACTATAACGTTCAAAGTATTGTCAACAAAACTGACCTTCTCTACTCAAGTTTGAATTCATTTGATATTATAGCGTTTTCCGAAACCTGGCTTAGCAGTGCAACGCCTTCAAGTGATATCTGNTATACTGTTCCGCCATATTGTACTTAATCCGTGCCACTTAATTTTATGGTTTAATTATGATAACTTGTTGAAGTACAATCATTCATGTTTAATGTTTAATAATAATGAATTTACTTATAGTACTTTAATTTGCATTAGTCAGTTAATAACCAATTCTAAATTATTGTGTGCATTGTTGTCCAAATTACAGAATACTTCAAATATTAAAAATAATGTGTATGCATTGCGATAATTTACAAAACGTGCGTAAGTGCGTAAGTGTTGACGTGTTTATTTTGTTAACTCTTCAAAACGTTTGTTATGATGCTGCTTTGAAGTCTATTCCGAATAAAACTGTGTGTATAAGAACAGGTGACGCTCCGTGGATAAATCCTGTGATTAAGTCCAAATTACGTAAACGAAAACGGTTGTATCACAAAGCCAAAATTTCTAACTCCGGTAATCATTGGGAACACTTTCGAACTGTTCGTAATCAAGTTGTTTCTCTTGTCCGAGATGCCAAAACACAACATTTTGAAAATCTAAGCAACAAATTAAAATCATCTTATGTTAATTCAAAAGCTTGGTGGAAACTCTTGCGAAATTTTATTTCTCCCCAAGATCATAAACCAATATTATCACTACGTGACGAAAGAACGAACGATCTTGTCACTGATGAAACAGATAAGGTCAATATGCTTAACGAATACTTCGCATCTCCATCTCATATTAACGGTACAAATCATGAACTTACATCAAGTAACAACTTGTGTGCACATACAATAAACGATATTACTATAACGCCAAATAAAGTATTAGACGCATTTAGAATTTTAAATTGGGTAAAGCATATGGTCCTGATGGAATTGACAATCGCATTTTACGCGAATGTATGGAACAATTAAACACCCCGATTTGTAATCTTTTAAATGCTAGTCTGTCCAAATTTGAAATGCCAGAAATATGGAAAAAAGCAAATGTAAGTGCAGTTTTTAAAAATGGCGATGCATCGTTGCTGTCTAACTATCGTCCTATATCTCTTTTAAATAATCTTGAAAAGGTTTTTGATAGGATACTTTATAAGCACATTTTTAACTTCTTACATGGAAACTCTTTCTTCACACAATTTCAGTCTGGTTTTCTCCCTGGGTCTCTGCCGTAAATCAATTAACTTACATATATGACAAATTCTGTAAAGCCCTGCACAATGGCCTCGAAGTAAAAGTTGTTTTCGTTGATATCAGTAAGGCTTTCGATAAAGTTTGGCACAAGGGACTTCTGTTCAAACTTCACTGCGCTAGCATACGAGGGGACTTGTTAAAATCGATATCTAACTATTTGTCTGACAGAAAACAGAAAGTGGTTCTTCCAGGTGCTGAATCAAGATTCGAAAATATATCTGCCGGTGTCCCACAGGGATCTATTCTTGGACCGCTAATGTTTCTAATATATATAAACGACATTGTATCGAATATCCACTTATGTATTAATCTTTTTGAAGACGATACAAGCCTTTTCTTGATTGTCAATTCCCCTGATCAGACAGCAACCCTAATGCAAGCTGATATTGATCGAAATAATAAAGTCAGAATCTCTTATTATATCTCGAAAACGGCTAAATATTATGCGTCGACATAAACATACTCTTGACAGGAAAGCGTTGGAAGTCATATACTGCTCATTTATAAGACCCATACTTGAATATTCAGATGTTGTATTTGACAATTGCTGCCAATTTGAAAAAGATGAATTAGAAAAAATTCAAACTGAAGCTGCCCGTACTGTATCTGGCTGTACGAAGCTTGTCTCCATAAACGAGCTATATAAAGAAGTTGGGTGGGAAAAACTAAATGTGAGGCGCCGAAATCATATACTTATTCTTATGTACAAAATTACTAAAAACCTTTCACCGGCGTATCTTATATCTTTAGTACCAGACACAGTCGGAAGCAACAGCTCTTATCCATTACGTAATGGAGCAAACATTAGAAATGTGACAGCTCGCACAACTTCATACTCAAACTCATTCGTACCCTCCGCAATAACAGAATGGAACAATCTTCCACTAGAAACACGTAATGCTGATTCTCTTCACTCGTTTAAAATGATCCTTTCTAGCGATACTATTAAACCTAATTTACTTTACTATTATGGCGAGAGACGCCAACAAATGCTCCATTCTAGACTCAGAACTCATTGTAGTTCATTAAATCAAGACCTTTATATGTGCAATATTGTTCAGTCACCCTTATGTATGTGTGGAGCTATTGAAACTGTATATCATTATTTTTTCGAATGCGACCGTTTCATGCAATACCGAGAAGTTCTCATTAATGCAATTACCCCTTTAGCACCTACATCTCTAAACACATTATTGTATGGAGACGAAAGTATTGACTTTCAAAAAAACACTCGTATTTTTGATGCAGTTCACACGTATATTAAGCATAGTAAACGCTTTGATACCTAGTAATTTGTCACATCAAAACATTAAAACATCAAAACATCAAAAGAAAACAATAAAAAAAAAACTCTTGCATACATCTGTTTGTGTTCCACACTATATCGGAACGTTCCATAACCTCCCCTCGTCCGATTCAGGACTCAATGTCATTGTAAGTAACTACTAATTGCATTACAGATTGTATTGTATATTAATATTTTGTTTTCCTTTTATATTACAATTTTCTTTCTTTTGTTTAAAATGCCTTATCGTATGTTTAAATGACTACCACCATTTTAACTGTAAAGTTACAATCCTGCAAAAACTATGTACGGAGAAGAACTAAACAAGACTTGGTCTTTCGTTCTCATCCATTTTCAGAGCATGTACATCAATTGTAACTACGTATGCATACTTTGTATATAAAATGCTTGTTCCTGAAATAGAATATGTTTAAACTTAAACAGTGGCGAAATCTTAATTAAAGTTTGTTTATTTCATATGTGTTCACTGTAATTTTATATTTGTAATTATAGACATGTATATAATGAGCATTAGTTGATACATTAACTCAATTAAGAACACATACGAAGGTCTTCATAGTTTTTATGGTGTTCGATTAAATTAGATGTGGAACGTTCATATTTCTTATTTTATCTGGAACAATCTGCTTTTTTCTTTCAAATAATATAAAGAAACTTAAGCTTTATTAAATTGTTAATGTATGGCAGAAGCTTTCCCATGTTTGTCCGAAAGTGTGTACACATAGTACTCAGCTATCAGTGACGTAATTGTAAATCTGTTTAATATGTAGTGGATGTTGGATAGAGGCACATGGCATACAACGTATAGGATGTGTATTATCCATTTATTGACGTCGATCAATAAAGTCAAATGACGGAAAGACCTATAAAACAACAGTACTGTCAATATTTTTACGAACAGAACAAAAGATATAAAGATATATGAATAAAATGAATATCACATTAATTCACACACACATTTAATAATACAATATTACACAATTTTCAGTTAAAAAACCCTCTCCTGGTTGAATTAATGTCGACAACAATCAGCGGAGTTGCGTGAAAATCCATTATCACCTAGTTTGTTAATAAATGTTTAAAAAAGATTATCGTTTATGTATTTAAACTTCTAAACCAATTTTTCTACTTATACTACTCCTGCTTTTACTACTACTACGTTGTCCATGTAACTACATTGAAGGGATACAACCCACAATCGCAGAACTACAATATTTATATACAGTACCATGTCCCTTGAACATTATATTGCGTGGTGAACTTGGGCGAAACGTACCAACCCACATTATTTCGTTCCTTTATTGACAAACAATAATTTCATAATGAAAATGTCATGTCACATGCAGAACAGGAAGCAATAGTGTATATATTGGAAATGTTAATGCATTATGTTTATGTTTGTATAAAATGGAATTGTTAATATTAAATAACGTAAGTATTAAAATAATATTTGTTTGACGTGCAATATACGTCATTATTTGATCACGACGTGTTTATTTAAAAAAATAATTTCATGATTTGTTTTGTCAGACACCATACATTGTTTATTTATGTTATGAACATTTAACACAAATACTAGAGTTATTAGACAACAAACTTTAAAGCATTCGGCAGTTAAGCTATGAATGACAACGCTATTCATCTGTACATATAGAGTGTGTTTGACGTCAACATCTGTTCACATTATTAATATATTTCACTGGAAAAAAACACACATAGTAATATGAAGAAGTGAAACTCCAGAAGCTGCAGCAGTATTGCAGTTTTATCATACAAATATCAAGATTACCAAAACCAACTATAAGTGCGTATAGTTATGTGGTACTTATAAATTGGTATTTTGCACACGAAAGTAAGTATTAAATCGCCTGTAAATACTTTTCATTGTATAGTTTATTGGCACATACATTCATTAAATACATAAGGTGATACATTCTACAATGTTTGTGTATGTCTTACAAATAACTATCAGTGTGCAATTAAGTTCATCTCAATGACGTCGCAATCGATAAGCCATGTTTTGAATTGCATTCGTATTCAGTTATGCCGTTAATGCATACATGGAGTTCAAAAAAGTTATAACGGACTTAAATTTTGTTTTCCTCGATAAAAGCGGTATGCTCAGAAAATGTTGTATATACTACTTGTTACTACATTATGTCAAGAAGTTATAAGAATTAGTTCTTCTAGTAGTTTCTTTCCTCGAACCTGTTGTAATAAAACAATTTCGAGGTCCGTTTAGTCACAACCATGTTTATATAATGTATAGGCGCATATCATTATATCAAATCGCATTTTATGAAATCGTCTCTAATACGATCACGCTTCATTTTTATATCATTTTTATTATATTTATGAATTATATAACAGAATAAAACATTATCGTTATCCTTGACAATCATCCAATAATGTTGCAAAAGAGAAGACATTTTCGGGTAAACCTTTTACGAATGGCTTTTGTAGTATTTTCGATAAACTAATTCCATTTTCCGTCAAAGCTCGTTAATGGGGTGAGATTGTGGGTAAATAAACTATTTGACTTTGGAAACATATTCATCATATTAACGCAAATATGAAGATCCATTGGTTCTTTTTGGTAATTTGGTTAGGATTATTTGTCAATACAATAATTGTTTTCCTGAACCATGAATTGAGGTGAAAGATGGTTTACAAGCGAGATGTCATAGCTATGAATTGACGAGACATGACATACCTGTACTTTACAACAGGGCGACTCTCGTAAAGATGTCGGTTATATACAACTACATTTCCTTATCGATATCTTACATGACACTTTGAATGAGTCTGTGGTACAGGTTCGTAATACAAATGCGAAAATGAAATATGCGATACTCACATAAATGAAACACATTGAGGATTTCTACAATAATAAGCTTTTTTTAAAAATATGAAGAACACGGTGATGCGTTGAAAAAAGCAGGTATGCAAGTACTAGTCCATAGGTCATACTAAACATGTGAAATAATCTATTGAAATGTTCACATCTAAGAGGACAAACTATTTTGCCCAGAATGCAGTCAGATATGAGTTTATTTAAAGAATTATGCAAGACATTTTAAAAGAGAAATGAAATTTAAAAAAAAACTTAGTGCAGTATGTATTTCTGGTATCAAGCGATACAATGTATTATTTTCTTCATCGGATTTAGAAGCCTTATTTTTTATATGTTTGCACTTCAGACGTACTTACATAATTAATAAATTCTGGTATAAAGCTTTTGGAATATTTCTTAATATCGAGATGAAATATTAGAGAACGGAATTCTGCAAATAATGAGTTTTGTTCATTTTCTAAGCGCTTTTAGGATAGTGTCTGACTTCATTATGATCAGGTGGTCTGTACAAAAAAAACATAAATGTCTCCAACACTCATTAAGTCGTTGATATATATATATATATAATACTGTTTATCGCGTCAATTAGTACATATGCTACTTAAATGTCAATCTTAAGCAATGTCACCAATACTATTATTTTTTTTGTATTTAATTAAAATATGTTAGATTAGCAGCTGTCAAAGTAAATGTCAAGCGATTTTTCTTTACAAACTTTCCTTTAGATGTGAACTTTTTCAGGAACGTTTATTGGTGAATACTCTTTGGCGCTTTGTTTGATATTTTAATGAGTTTCTTACAGTTGTATTCTAATATTGGATTCGAATTAATTCCGCACCCAGAATGGTGTTTCTTAACCGTTACCTTGGATACTAGAACTAACATTCTTGCCAGATGTAATGAATCGTAATTTCTCAGGAGTGTTATTTGGAACATATAGACTGCACAAGATGATGTGAAACTTTTGTGATTATTGTTTTGATATATGAATTCGTCGGAAATTAAAATGACAACAAATATGTCTGCGGATACTTACTGGAATTCGTTAAACAATATAACATCATGTAAGTAATATACACTTATGGTGCTAATTGTTTTGCAAAATTAACTAGTGCGTGTATGTAAAATTATATATTCGTGTATTGAAGGTAGAGCGTCATCAAAGTAATCTTAAGACATGTACACTGGTTCTAAACCGATTTTTTTTTCAAGAATTTACGTAGTTGGAAAAAATGCGTGCATTTTAGTTATACATTATACAATATTGGACTCGATTACCACTTCTGTTTTTTTTTTCATTTTTTATCATACATATAAACTGATTATTAAACAAATTGTTTCAATCTTTATTACGTCAATAACAATGTTATATGATTTAGTGGATATGCAAATATAAAATGTATATTGCTCATGATTATTAAATATGCTATACTTATATTGCATCAGGAAGATTTGTGTTATTTGATGTAGTACATTCTAAAACATCAATCTTCTGATATAGTTTTATTAGCCTATGATTGTTCATGCATGTAACACAGTAAAACTTACGCATGTAAAGTAACAAGTATTTGCATTTTGCAATTAAATTTATCTGTACATACCAAATGCTGCATCTGGTAAAATTAGGGATCCCGATTATAACATACTAAATGGTAGTACTATTATTTCAGGGAACGNTTGACAAAAAAAATGAATAATCGGTGTATTTGATATTGGGTCTTTGAACACGCGTCCTGCACATGGTACGCCATCTGTATATGGTGGAAATTTCTGGTAAGATATTTGTAGAAATCATTATTTATGATGAGGTAACTTTTCACACTATCTGTAACATATGCAAAGTTTACACTTGAGCTCAAAGTACGATTTTGATATTTAGGCTAGGAACATTTGTAGAAACCGCTGGTAGAACTTCCGGGTTGAAATGGCTTCCGGCCGACAGCCGTATTGATGGATTCTTAAACGGCATTGAAAATAATTGTTTACAATTGGTATGTCTACTGGCACTGTAAAAAATTATATATATATATGAAACAAAGTACTAATTAATAACAGATCATAATAGTTAGATTGATCGTATGAGGCAAACAATAGNGTTTAAAAAGTCTTCATCGTTAATTTTTATATTTGTAAGTCCTTGAATGTTCCAAGAAAGAACTTTTATTTCAGCCTCCGGAAGTCCCTTCTTTCTGATACCGCTGCTGTTGTTGCTTGTGGAACTGTCCATAACGTTCTTTGAGCTAACGGTTTTCTCTAAGAAGTGTTAAGTTGTTGTTTTTTGTTAAGTACACACTATAAAGTGGTATATTTCTGTATTATTTAATAAATAGGCAAAATAGAAATAGCAACATATACATTGATGGAGCTTATAATCGCTATTTTATTGTATCAGTGTGTAAAACCAGTATTGTATTCGGATTTATGAGTTTAATAGTGATTCGTTCTAAAACAGCGCGCGGTTTACGTTGTGCTGAAACGTTTATTATTCCCCATGCACGTGTACACGTATCAATTATTCCCTATGCACGTGAACACATATCAATTATTCCCCATGCACGTGTACACGTATCACTTTGCTGACAATAAACCATGAATGTCAATAAATGAAGAATTAAATTTGTTCAATCTTTCTGTTAATATTAATTTAGAATGAATTCATTGTGGTATTGTATTAAAATTAGTTTAAATTGCTCTGTTCTATACTGGAATCACCATGGACGTATGTCTGTCTTTCTGTCCGTATGTCTGTCCGTATGTTTGTCAGTATGTCTGTCCATGGACACACACTTGTCCGAAGGCGCACTTCTACACTTTCAAAGGTACAACATTTAAACGTGTATATCATCGTTCCTTATCATATGAATATCAATATGCGATGTCAATGTCTCAAACAATATTGGTTTGTTTAAATCGGTAAAGACGGTCAGTTATGCATGACGTAAATAAAATACTCACGTGCTTCGGTTATAGTAGCTAAACTTTCTTTTGCGTAAAATATTAGCAATACCACACAGATTTTTTTTAAATTGATAATGTTTCATTTCTTCAATTTAAATGCATTATCGAAGTATAGATCCATATAGCCACGCATAAATAACATACTCAAAGCTGTGCTGTGTAGTACATTAACTAAATTGGTGAGTGTCTGCCAAATGATGTATCGATAAGTGTACATATTGAAACAATACAATAAATATTAACCGTTCGTATGTGTTGGTGTTTCCCTAGTTGGATAGAGGTTGGTGGTTGTCGTGGAAGCTGAAATATCAAAATATAACAGTGACGTCATGTATATGCGTATTCATTCAACACCATGTGATGCAATATAAAACGGTATAACTTTATAAATAATAGCGTTTTATGCTGCATATTTGAATTTATTACTTTTAATATGAGTATGTGACGACGCGGCAGGTGTTGTCTGCTGAAGTGCTCAATGAGAGTTATCGTCATCAAGTCTGCGTCCGGTGTCCGTCTTCTAGCGGTGTTGTCAACTGTAAGATCATAACCACTTAGGCAATCGCAAATCTGGCTCAATCTTGATAAAACATGGTCCGATTGTTCATCTTTTAGGGTCTCAAACTTGTTCACCAGCCCGAAAATGAAAATTAACACTTTCACAAAGCCACTTTAAGGACTCAATCTTGGTGAAACATTGTCAGATTGTTAAGATTGAAAATTGTTAGGCACACTTCGATTCCTGACCGATTGATTTCAAAGATAGCCGGGTTAAATCTCAGAAAAAAAATAATTTACCACTCTAGAAGCCTCGTGTATTTTTTAATGTTGAGACGTAGTCAAAATGTTTATCTTAACACTATCAAAGCCAAGTTCGAGTCGGGATCTTTGAGGTAAAAAGCTGGGTCAACTGGTACAATCTTATAATAAAATAGTTACCACTTAAAAAAAAAACATTATATTACTCAATATTTATGTAAGTTGGTAATAATAATTAACTTGACTATATATAGAGAATAATAGGTTATAGATCAGGTTTATCATGCGAGGCGTAGAAAACAAAAAGCACGTTCATCAAGAATGGATATTTAAATAACTTGGCATAACTTGCAAGCATTGTACAAAAGCAGAAGAAATTGATCCCGACATAAAAGGGAACGGTAACAGTTGAATATCAAGGGTCATCAAACTTTCACTCACAAACACCATGTCGCTAGGTCCAATTATAAGGCCGACGTTTAAGGTCTAAAGATAACTTTTTTAAATGAATCACTAACACTATGTCCTAAACGTACCTTTTTGCATTTTTCAAATACCTTGACAGTATCGAATGATGTTTTGAGAACATGCCGCGCGCAAGATTATGTGACTATCAAAATATAAGGTAAAAGGTTAAAACATAGTCTTGACTGGCGCAAGCAAGAACAAGATCATAGAGTAGGGGTATATGTAAAGATTCGCGGTCAAATTAAATGAGAACTCATTTGAGCTTTCGTCTTACAAGTATCTTAATTTAAAAAATACTTTAACAACAAGTGTATCTTTGTGACAATGACATTCTTGTTTGCCATTATTAATTAGCTCCTTACCATTTTAAGTCATAAATTGTCACTTATCGTTTGAAAGCTGTCACTTAAATTGAAAGCATTCACTGCAATGTGAAAAGAATGCCTCTTAATGAAAAGCTTAACGACATTAGTAAAATGATGCACACAAAAAGCAGACAAAATGTGTACAATTAATCACATACATTCACCTTTCAACAGACGCCTTCAGATGCACTTTGTAAAATAAAGTTATGTTAAACCAAACTACATAATTTTCACGTAATATTCCTCGCGAAGAACGTTATTGTCCATTTCGTAACCAAATGGACATGACAATGTTTTGAATTCATCGCCATGTCGTTTGTTACAGACGTGAACGGAAAGCGGAATTGTGGTTGTGACAAATATAAATAACGTGTGAAGTGAATATTTAAAGAAAAAATGCTATTTGAATAAATTTATCCGAAATTGGTTTATTGAAAAACAATAGGCAATCTACCCTGATTAGTATGCAGCTTTGTTATACCATACCTCATACCTTTAACTAACACATTTTTTACCGATGCATAGTTTTTACATATCACCGTCATATGACTTCTTTTCTTTGACATTGCTATTGCTTCCATTTTTTTTAAACGACAATTGCGTCTTCGTTTGTTTTTGATCAATTGATTGACACGATGGTAGTTACTTATCACGAAACCATTGATCACATCTTTTAACACTTCATTATCATAACGGTTTGTTGCGTTTTCTTATCGTTAGTAGAATCTAACCACAAACTTAACGGCTTATTCCAACGTTTGTTTCTCCCTGCACCAAGCCATGTTACGCGAGAGGAGAAAGTATTAATTAAGACAGCAAAGCGTAGAAATATCAAAGCGAATATAATAAAACATTTATTAGTTCTAAGACGCTTTCTAATCCCTAGTGGCGTTCAACAAATCACTTTGAGTTTCATTTGAACGAGTTTAAATTGGTGTCGATGATTTGTGCAGCGTTATTTTAAAACTAGCCATGTTTTTCAAGCATACACCATTGAAACAAATAGAATCTCCATCAAACGTCTTTTGGGGGAAAATCTGTATCAATGGGCACGCGAACAATAACATTTCTAAAGAACTTATATTTGGAACATCAATGCGCTTAAATTTATTTTAACTTTGAAAAGCGATTGTAAAAAAACCCTCAATTGTGATGATTTTTGGATTTGTTTTCTCGAACTAAACGATTTGATATTCGCATATGTATTAAGGAAATATTTCAATATAATGACTTCCTTTCCATTTAAAGCGTCTTCTATGTTGTGGTCTAGTCAATTTCCCCGTTATGATGCACCGTTTCGAAGCCCGAAGACGGGTTTCAGTTAACATTGTTGCAATATCTATCATGATGCGTTGTATTGATAAGGAACTGTCTTCTTTTTCTTAAGTCCATTTTGTTGTTGTACGAACACAAATACGAACACAAACGTTACAATTATTCCAATAGTATTTTGACAATTAAGATCGCGTGTTTTAATCTTCATACACTATTTCAAATTTGATGTTATAATGTGTGAACTATCTATATAAACGTGTACCTTGAAGTGAACTACGTGTACTATCGAAGTCATGTAACTCAAATGTAAGCAGTTGTTTTTCAATTACTGGCATAAATAATAATAATAAAAAAACATTACGTAGTTCAATTTTATGTGTAAATACTTATACCAAGAAAAGATAAAAACATACACTTATGCTAAGAAATCGATCATAGATATTAAAACACAAACACTTAATTTCATGTTTTTTTACAATGGTCATTGTGCGATTAAAAAGAACGAGAAATGTTAAATTAAATGAGTAAAATATATTTAAAAAGCTATCGAGAATAAAATCGTTAATTGTTAACAGGTATTGACAATTTGACTAAATATTGTTTTTCAGTATATTATACATAATATGTTTCCATTTTAATTTATACAAAAATATATGTACTACCCTTTGTTGCAGATGATTAACAAAATGTTGGTTTCCTTTATATAAAAACTTAAACATCATATACATAATGAGACGTTGGGATCAATAAATACAAATGAAGATACAGCTATTCGTTAGTATACGATCTGACGTTATGTCAGTTATCGTTGCAGCAATTGTAATAGTCCTGTTACCACACCAATGTGAATTACCCCATAAATATATCCGAATCCTTGTGTACGGTGATGCGCTGCAATGTGCACTTGGGGCAATGCTCGGTGACCTTTAAGCTATAACAGTTGGACAACAACTGATTTCGTACCACTCACTCAATACAATCAGCGTGTATATGGGGCGTTAGAGGGCTTTGTTAAAATTATACGAGAACTCATTCATTCAAGTCTACAGAGAGTACGTAAGCGAAGCAAACACAATCAACAATAACATGTAAATGACCAGCAGTTAATGATAAACGAAAAATGTAACCAGGTAGAATACTTTCAACGTTAATTTGATTTTTGGTGAAATCTCCTCGTCACACACCATGATTTATTTATTTACAACGTGTAACAGCTATGAATAACTAATAAACAAAATAGTTCAATGTATTGAGAAACCAGTTTAGGTAATATCCATATTCACAAATAAATTATGTTTGAAAATATACACAGTGAAAAACATATTTAGCAAGTAAATTCTTGATGGTCGTGTAGACATAGAAACATTTACATTTTAACATAAAATGAAATCTCACAAATATTCAAAACGCTGTAAATATTGTGTAGAAACTTGACATATTTCCCAGTTGTATTTGGAGCACATTTGACTCTTCCTTCATGAGACGGGTAGACCGGTGGGCCATCATAATGACCGCAGACCTTTGCTTGGTTGATATCCAACTCAGCCTTACTATGGGCTACAAGCACGGTGATATCGCTATTTCTCACTAGTAAATATTTAATAGAATCTTGAATATTTGGCAAATACTTCTACAATAACTACATTTCAAAACGTGTTAACTGAATCAAATAAAGCAATGTCCATTCCTTATTTTTTTCGAAATACACTTAAAACCTTCGTCTCTATCCAAAAGACCTTTATTAAGGTAAGTTACATATGCCACGCTGTAACAAAATTTTAAAGTATATTCCATTATTTAGTGTGAAAGCTTCTTATGTATTAACCATAATGCAAATATAACTAACAAAATATAAAATGTCAAATCAAGTGGTTAACTGCGCATCACCATAACAAATTAACAAATACCGTTGTTGTTGAGGCCTGACCGAAACAATATGTCAACCTGCAACAGATTGGATGTCTTTTCCAACTCTACGATCAGGTAGTTGCCAGTAGCATCCCTGGAGTTGAAACACACTGCATGTACGCTGCCCATGTGTTTGTCGATTGCGAGGGATCCTGATTTGCCATCAACTACAGACGACTGCCAGGCTGCAATTTCGGACACGGTTGTCAAGTCTGAAACAGATAAACCAGAATACACATATATGCCTAATTTAGTTACTTTACCAGATCATAAATCGCTGACGAATTATGTTAGTATAGTAAATGTTGTTTTGTTCATGCCCGTTTTGTTTATGTTTTCGATTATTCAAACACGTAATATTCTATCGATAAAAGTACATGTATTATACAGGCCCGGTTTAACCATCCGGCGAACTAGGCGGCCGCCTAGGGCGGCAAATTTATGGGGCGGCAGTGCGGCACTATGAGCAACGTTAGAAATATATATATTTAAAAAATGCCGTCATTTAGTAATAAATGGATTAAATACTTTTTTTGTGGAGTGATGCTGTTTTCACACTGTGTTACATTATACTTAATAAGTGCGTATCCCTCCGGACACTACGTGGTTAAATTTAGTATGTAGTCACCATTGTCCAAATAGCGTAACTCAAAAAAGTATTTTATTCAATCAATTTATAACTTATGAGAAGTTTTAAATCGACATGTTTCAAATATCACTGTCAGACTACTGAGTGAAACAAGACGGTTCCGTCGCATTGATGTTTTGAAACCTCTTTGTTATCAGCT
>VMBQ01007873.1:0-41782 GCA_007657795.1 Dreissena rostriformis
TAAAGATTGGATGAAAACTGTGACCTCTATTGTTTACACAATGTTTTTCTATTATTTGACCTAGTGACCTAGTTTTTGACCCCAGATGACCAAATACAATCCCAACCCAGATTTCCTCAAGATAAACATTTTGACCAAATTTCATAAAAATTGGATGAAAACTGTGACCTCTACTGTCTACACAAACAAATTGTTGACGGATGCACGCACGCATGCATGACGGACGCCTGACTTCGTGACAGGTGAGCTAAAAAGTAATCACCTGGACACTTTTTGTGTACAGTATTTTCTGGCATATAAGTAGCACCAGTATGTAAGTCGCTTTCCCTAATTTTCATCATTTTTGGAATTTCATCCACATATATTAAACACATTGGAATATCAGGCGCTCATAAACTATCATGAAATATGAATGTATGTATCAATTTTCTATCTGAATAACAGTGTTTCTTTTGTTCAATATCTGAATAAATATAAAAATAATGTCTTTTTCTTGAAAATTATCAGCTATGTCATGAATGGTCCGTGAAACTTTTGGACGACCAAGTATTGGATCTGGTATTTCAATTTTGAAATTTGTCGGACAATGAGATTATAGGATGTCTTAGTTGAAAAAAGGGCCATAACTTTTGTAATTTGTAATTGAGGAAAATAAAAATAGCACATGCACCACTTCATATCGTAAGCAGCACTGCCTGCAAGTTTGAATGTTGTACGTTGAAAAGTGTAGGAGAAGGCCAATGAGTTAACAAACGACCATGGTGATTTCAGAGTACCCCCCTTATTTGGTATCGGTATATTGAGAGAAATCCTTATAAGCAAACCAATATACCCCGCCATCTTCTACAGGGGGCGGAAAACTCACGATGTTATTTATGCGTGCCCGTATGATGTTGACCTTATTACAGTACTCTTCCATGCTTTGAAGATAGCGCCGGAACAGACATGGTATCACCTCTGAGGATCTTAAACAAAGAAAAGAGTCTGAGATGTTGTTGTTTTAGTTTATGGTCCTTCTGAGCCTAAACAAGCATTACATGAGGACTAACCCATGTCAGAAACAAGGGAAAATTGACTAAATTCAATTTGAATGTTATTCCTAATTATTTGTCCCTAAATTGAAGGGCCCCTTCCAAATTAATTAATAATAAACTCTGAAAAAGGGTAGGTTTGAATAATATTCAAAGGTTGCATTAGCATCTTTGTGTTACATTGTATATTAATTTCTTGGTGCCTAAAGTTAACAGCCTGTCAGACTTAGAGGTCATTCAAGCTTAATGCAACTTCACCAAAGCTGTTCAACTACATACTCTTTTATAGTTTACATATATAGGCCTTGTGGAATCTATTGAGACTCGCTCTGTGAAAAGGGGGTTGAATGCATGTGATTAAAGTGTCGTCCCCAGTAAGCCTGCACAGACTTATCAGGGACAACCATTTCCGCTTTTATTGTACTTGTCGTTTAAAGGAAGACTCTTCTTGATGAAAATCCAGTTTAGGCGGAAAGTGCAGACTGCGCAGGCTAATCTGGGCCAACACTTTACGCACATGCATTAAACCCCCCTTTTTAACAGAGCGAGGCTCATTTTAATGTCCACACCACACTTCCCTCCTCCTCAAATCAGTGTGACAAAACTTGTCGGGTTCAATTCCACGAATTTGAACTTCAAAGGATGTTATTTATTGAGCAATAAATGATATAATAAATGATAAACGGTTATTTTTATCTTAAATAATAAATATCACTCATACTTACTTCACATCTTTGAAAGTTTTTATATGCGCCAACCTCAGAAAAACTGCAAAGAAGTAAGCAAAGTTATCGCCAACCTCAGAAAAACTGCAAAGAAGTAAGCAAAATTATTATCAAAGTGTGTGTCATAGTATTCAAATATGTGTTCATATTACAAGCATGTTACAAAAAATTGAATCTACTAACCAGGGATGTTTGTTGTAAGTCTGAATGTTCAACTAAAAGGTATGGTTCAAATCATGATTATAATACCATGTAAGAAAGTTGATACAGGACCCTTATTTTTTTGCAGAGTACAATGCAGCCATTATGTAACATTTTTATCCTGTGTATTAACCGACACTGTCACACATTGACAAAAATTATATATAACTCTTCAAGTAAGTTATAATCTGGAACATATTCACATTTATACGTTTCATATAAAATGTTTTACTTCAGAAATGGTTTCAAATAATAATAGATTACATATAATTTATTGTTTTTAAACAATCACCATTGAAATACAATAAAGCACTGCCACAGAGTGCAACTAAGCTGTGTGTAACCCAGGGGGTGATGTGACTCTATTGATATTCACAGACCTAAACCAGCCATATAGTTAAAGAAGGACACATTTATGCACATACCAAATCCACACATATAGGCATCAAATCCGGCTTCATGGGGCAGAAAATCTCCCTCTGGAAAACAGAAATGTGTAGATTGTATAGGCTGTTTAACATAATTCAATGGGCGTAAGGACAGAAGTTATTATAGAAGACCTATGTCTGTTTGTCGGTCTAGAAGAACATGTATCTGTTAAAATTAATATCATCTGTGTAAGAAAAAAAACAACAAACATCTGAGCATGGAAAATAAAACAAGAGATGTGTTTTTCAGAAACACAATGCCCCCTTCTGTGCAGCTTTGAAGCCATATATTTGACCTTGAAGGATGACCTTGACCTTTCACCACTCAAAATGTGCAGCTNATGGCGATGGAGAGGCAAACACATTAATGGTTTACATTTTTATTAAATTGTCATATTAATCAATATCTAAGTTAAGTAACAATTCAATATGTTTTAACAAAGACCCTTTAGAAACGGCGATCAATTAATGATCATCAGTCAATTTTCTACCATTTCAATGGTTACAGAAAATGACGTCACAAAGCACGTTCGGAAAAGAGCGTTTGTCAATGAATTGAATTGCAGCTTAACAAATAAAAATGAAAATAACAAGAAAATCATAACTCATAATCAATATACATGAACATACAACATTACAAAACAGAGAGGGTATACAGAGAAATAGCATCAAGAAGGCCATTGATTTGGTTGTATGATTAAACAAGAGATGTGTTTGTACGAAACACAATGCCCCCTTCTGCGCCGCTTTGAAGCCATATATTTTACCTTTGACCTTGAAGGATGACCNTGCCAAATATGAAGTTGCTATCTTCAATATTACAAAAGTTATGACCAATGTTAAAGTTTTCGGACGGACGGATGGACAGACAGACAGACGGACTGACAGACAGTTAAAAAACTATATGCCAACCTTCAGGGGCATAAAAACATGTTTGTGCAAACAATTTAAGAATTCAGAAATATTCTTTGTTTGCTTTGTAATACTTGAAGTCATAATACATTTTAACGAATTTATGACTAGATCTGCAAGTGAATTTAGGTGAAAATAGCTAAAAGTATGATACTATAATTGAAGAGGTCATACTGTATTTATTGTGGCCTTCAGCATGTATAACTGCAGGAGGAAAGATCACCAGGTCTCGACCTTTATCACTGCAAACAGAGAACACAAATGGTATGCCTTGTCATTCTTTCATTGCATAAAAATTAAACCTCATCACTCACGATAACACGCTGACATTTCCACAGCTGATATGAAGATCTACGTTTTTAGAGGAAATGTTACCAAATATTATTCATAAAAGGATTGCTGAAGACAAAGCAATTTTAAATTCTTTGTGAATTATCTATTTTTATATGAGCCTCGCTCTGTGAGAAGGGAGTTTAATGAATGTGCGCAAAGTGTTGTCCCAGATTAGCCTGTGTAGTCCGCACTTTTCGCTTTTATATTTTTTGTCTTAAGAAAGTCTCTTCTTAGCAAAAATCTAGTAAAGGCGGAAATTGTTGTCCCTGATAAGCCTGTGATGACTGCACTGGCTAATCTGGGACGACACTTTATGCACATGCATTAAACCCCCTTTTCACAGAGCGAGGCTCATATTTATTTATACCGTAGCGGTCCTCTGGACACTTTTACTGGCATGGAAAAACTGGTCATAGAAGAAAAATGAACATGAAGTAGTGCTATGCGCATGAGCACAAATGATTAAAGTACTGTAGTTAAAGTAAAGTAAAACAAGCAAATTCGTTGAATTGATATCCCCCGCAAAACTAGAGCTTTGTCACAGACATATATACAAAGGGCCATAACTCCGTTATTAACAGATGATGTACAATGCTATTTGGCGTGCATCATCCCCTTATCCATATATATACTCATACCAAGTTTCAATGAAATCCGTCAAAGCACTTCCAAGATATGGCTCCGGACACAAAAGTGCCGGACGGACGGACAACGCCAAAACAATATCCCTCGGCCTTTGGCGGGGGATAGCTATCAATGAAGTTTGTGATTTTTGTGTGATGGTATAGTGATATGTGGCGTATTCTGTGAAAACTGGGCAAAATGCATGTGCGTAAAGTGTCATCCCAGATTAGCCTGTGCAGTCCGCACAGGCTAATCCAGGACGACACTTTCCGCCTAAACTGGATTTTCGCTAAGAAGAGACATTATTTAAACGAAAAATTCCATAAAAGCGGAAATTGTCGTCCCTGATTAGCCTGTGCGGACTGCACAAGCTAATCTGGGATGACATTTTACGCACATGCATTTTGCCCAGTTTTCTCAGAACATGACACATATGTTGTACAACCAACCACTTATTATACAAAGCCTGGAAAGAAAGGTAACACCGCACTAAGTACCTCTCCAGTTCTTTGTATATCTCAGATAAGGACGTATTCTGTAGCAGTCCTGTTGTCTCCATAATGGCCTGTTAAAAATATTAAATATACATGTATGTACAACTGAATAAAAACACAAATTTAACATAAAACTGTACACTTTTTTTATAACTATAAATTATACCACGGGTCTTCTTGCTAATAAACACTTCAAGTAGAGGGATACTTATATGTGTCGTGTTCTGAGAAAACTGGGCAAAATGCTTGTGCGTAAAGTGTCATCCCAGATTAGCCTGTGCAGTCCGCACAGGCTAATCTGGGACGACACTTTCCGCCTAAACTGGATTTTCGCTAAGAAGAGACATCATTTATACGAAAAATTCCTTAAAAGCGTAAATTGTCGTCCCCGATTAGCCTGTGCGGACTGCACAGGTTAATCTGGGATGACAATTTACGCACAAGCATTTTGCCCAGTTTTCTCAGAACACGCCACATATAGGTAGATGTTTTTTAACACTAATGGAAACTGTTTTTGGTGGAAATTTATTTAATCACATGAAATTCCTTTCGCATTGAAAACACACTATTATACAATTTTACTATTTTTTCGTCTGTGTGTTTGTTTTAGCTATTTGTACGTTTTCCTCATTATTTAAATTTTTCAATACAATTTTACATAAAATGCACTATACACTCAAAGTAAAACTATTGTAAAACATGTAAATAATTACAGTATAATATTCTGTTCTTAATGTTTACAATATTTCATTAATTCCACATTTCTTTTTGTATTCACACTACATTATTGTCCCCTCTTCACACTTATTATATTATTTTACTTATTTTTTTCTCAACATAAGTCTACTCTATTCAAACAACTTCCCATTATTTTACTATGTTAACATTATTTTGTCTGAATATTAAATAACGGTGATAATCAGTATAAATTAAGTAAAATTGAAAATAAACATTCTGTTGTTTTTTGTTTTATTAAATGCAATATTTACACTATTGTATACTGTTCACACTACTTTAAACTATTCAACTGTTTACTTTCACAATATTCAATATTCTGCTATATTTACACTACTTTACAATTTGCACTTTTAAAACATAACTTATTTTACTATTTATTTTTTGTATTAATGTACTCTTATCACTTCAATTATTCTACTGTATTCACACAGCTTTACGTTCAAGACTTCTTTTTAACTGATTTCATAGCTGTAATTACCCTGGTAGGTCAAAATTGCCAAAAGTATAAAAAAATATCCTAAATGCAGTCCCTAAATTTCCAATTGGTTTTACTTTCAGATGTTTTGGAAATAGAGTTCAATGGAGAAATGAAGAGTTCTGAGGTTGTACACTTTTATTTTGTTGCATTATCATTCTGATATAATGTGATAGTGACAAACAATTATCTGCAGTAATCCATGTTATTCACATTGTTTTTAAATAAATTATGAAACATGTAGTGATGATATTTATTTTTAATTTTGTTATGTTTTTAGTGTGAGTTTGCTTTTAGGACCCAATAAATAACAACATTGGTAAATATTATTTATCCATTGTCTTGATACTTGGACATGTACAACTGACATAATTATAAACGTATACATTTGTATTATTGATATAAGCATATGCCTGTGATATAGAAACAATTTGAATCTGTGATAAATACTATTTGAATGGAAATGTTTCCATATTTGCAATAATATTTATTTAGTTAAGCCTCACGTTTGTACATTTTTTTTTTTATTTTTTTTAACATTAACAACTCTAGATAATTCACATGTTTTCTCTCAATCAAACACCAAAGTATATGTGTGTAAGTTATGTCATATAACAAATTGATCATTTTTTTGTGTACTTTTAATGGACCCCATTGGAAATAAGCTTTTAGCTTAATGGGTTATCCATAGGTCAAATATTGCATTTCAATTGATAACTAATTTTTATAACTGTTATAATGTAAAGATTTAATTTATTTAATTATCTATATATTATTTGATAATTACAGCTTTCAGAATAACATTGGTGTACTATGTTTTTATGTTTTATGATATTGTTATATGCGTTTGACCTAGAATGTTAATAAATAAATATGTGTACATGACTTACCTGATAGTCTGCCAATCCTCAATAAAAAGACCAACCTGTTGTTGAGACAACTTTGATTAATTTCCTTGAGTGGTTTTATAAGCCGGGTTTTACTGTAATTATTGAAATATTATATATACAAATACAATGTATGCTGTTTTCCCTCATAAAGGATCATTGATTTTTTAATTACCAATTTCACGGGTAAATGCCAACACCCAAATTGGTGAAAATAAAGCCCACATGTTTTACTTCTCTGTGAACACTACATTATTCCACTCATTTGGATAGTACTCCTCATACCCTTGCAACTACAGCTCGGAGAGTTGAAAAAAGGTTCTTGCACTTTTTTCCAGTGATTAATATTTACCTTTCACTTTAATTGATTACTCCTCAAACTAAACTGACTGGCCAACGCACCCACAAAATGACTTCTTCGCCCCTCTATGGGAGGGACTGGTGGGTGGGGAAAATCAATATTCCTATCAAACAGTAAGTAC
Source organism: Dreissena rostriformis (assembly GCA_007657795.1). Classification (NCBI taxonomy): domain Eukaryota; kingdom Metazoa; phylum Mollusca; class Bivalvia; order Myida; family Dreissenidae; genus Dreissena; species Dreissena rostriformis. The sequence goes on from VMBQ01007873.1 coordinate 7,331, forward strand.
CCACCCCTCTCATGCGGAGAACGATGTGTTTGGTATCATAAGTCCAGGGGAAGATGGCGTGCAGCTGGGACTTGAACTCTGTGTAGGATGCCGGCAGTGGACGGTGGAACTTGTCATAGAGAAGCATCAGGTCCATCAAGTTGTTGTGGCCAAGAAGTGGCTGTACATAGAGGATATTTGTAAGATTCGGTGGAATATCGATTTTGTATTCATGAGTGATCATAGAAAATATATTTTTCTATGATCACGAGAGAATTAAACTCGATATTACGCTGAATCCAACACATTTTCTTTTTAATTAATGCTTTTTTTCACGGTCTTTTTACATTGAAAGAGTTTCATCTGGAGAATTTCACTGGAATAATGACGTCATTTCGTCAAAAAAATGACGTCATTTTACAGTAAAACAGTAAAAAATATTGATAATTTTCACTGTTATTTTTCACTGTTTGAGACAGTGTAATATCAGTTCTAATTCACTGATATTTCTCTATAAACCAGATTCCTCGCCGTATTTAACAGTATTTCATGGCGGTCATTAACCTACTTATTCTTCCTGGGTAAGCTGGTAAACCAGCATTTAGTGTACTTTCTTATAACAGTAAATGACAACTGCCCTTCTTGAATGAGAGGTAGAAGTGAATGGCCGTAGAAATATTTTAATGAAGACTCACCAAACATGTTAAAGGCTCATATCAGGGGACAATCCGTAATTATTACCGATGTTTAAATATTTTTTGCATATTTTATTTATAAAGGTTATAAAAAAACAATATTTATATGCTATTGGACATTACCATAAAAAAATAAGCAATACAACTTGTTCTGAGCTCAAAATACAGTGTCCTCCAAGTCAATTGTGTTTACAAACAATCAGTTTTTTGACATCGCTGTTTACTTGGGATAGAGCAAGCGCTCCAGTGACTCAGGTCACCAAAAATATATCGATGATTTTCAACGTTTTCCGGTATCACTCACAAAGTAGGTCTCTTCTAAATGGTTTAAACGTTTGAAGTGATCTAATAAGTTACTTTCTGCTGGTAAAAAGTTGTTTAAAATGGAATTAAAATTGAATTTTGTATCGGCTATTTTTAGCATATGTCACCGCTTTGAGGCTACACACCACATTTGTTGCAAAGTTATAAACATTTCTTACAATTAAGAAACGGGTATATCTTCCTTAATTCTTGACAACGTTGCACCTAAGCTGTGTTATTATCATTTTTTATGCAAGAGTAACTGAAATCCGGTGAAAATTAGACCAGTGTACATGCATAATAATTGGATTTGTCACCTTTTATGAGCCTTTAAGTGATAGGCTGGAAATTGAACCGGCGATCCTCAGAATTGCAGTCCAACACTCTACATGACATATTTTAGGTTCAAGTTTCGTTGCATGAGACATGTATAAGTATGCTTAACTTATTGAATAACATTTCATATGGCTCAGTTTTAGGGCATATAACAAAATGAAATGTTTTCTTGAACATCTACATTNTCAACAAAATGACGTCAAAAATGACGTCATTTCAATGTATTGAGGCACGCCACGGGAGAGAGGGTCACTTTTCAGCGAAAGGGAAATTATAATTAATTATTTTCTTGAAAAAGGGGCATAAAAGAAACAGAAAATTTGTTCATGTCAGTGTAAGATCGTTTGTTATTTCACTCATGATCATAGAAAAATAATATTTTCACTCGTGGCTGCGCCACTCGTGAAAATATTTTTTCTATGATCACTCGTGAAATAACAAACGATCTTACACTGACATGAACAAATATCCTCTATAGTTTATATGAAAAATTCCATAAAAGTGGAAAGTGTAATCCCTGATTAGCCTGTACGAACTACGGACTGCACAGGCTTATCCTGGACGACACTTTCCACACATGCATTAAGTCTGTTTTTCCCAGAACGTGGCTTCAATAGTGCTAAGTCTCATACCTGCTCATAAACAGCTCTGGCCTTCTTACCAAATATCGATGGAAAAAGATTAAAAATGTTCATTCTGAAATACAAAAATAAGGAATTAACGATAGCCTTTTCCACAAACAGATTTGTAAAGTTTTTTCTATAACTAAAGTTGGGTCCATACCGTAATTGACCATTGAGTAATGAGTTGCAGTTATGGAAGAAACAATAATAAACTTTATAACAAATAAACAATATTTGTTTTAGAAATATCATTGACAACCTCAATCGTCGACTAGGGCATACAGAAAGGACTGAGCAGAAAACGCATAAGGAAATCCTTTAAATGGAGTGGTTCACAAAGAATGTAGACATTTTATTTCGTGCTTTCTGAAGGTTAATAGAAAAATATCAGTGAAAACTGATAATTCACTGTTTTAAACAGTGAAAATTATCAATAATTGTAATCGTTTTACCGGAACTTTAAATTGTAAAAATACAAAAACAATCATTTGTAGGCATACAATAAAAATGAAAATTTGTTGGATTCAGTGGAATATTGATTTTAATTCACTTGTGATCATATTTTTTTTATTTTTTTTGTCTATGATTACTCATGAATTAAAATCGATATTCAACCAAATCCAACAAATATCCTCTATATATTCAAACAAAATCAGTAAAATTATAAAGCGTTTATAACGCTTTCCAATGATAATTCTTTTACATGTTAATAACATTATATGGTTTAAAGTACACTGAAAGTGTCAAAGGCCTGCTGGGTCCAGTGGTAGTTCATAAGGTTTGGCTTCTAAATCTCCCGGGTTTATATCCCGGTTAAGGCAAATTTGTTCATTTAATTTTTGTTCAACTTTTATTATTATTTCCTTACACTATCAATATTATAGTTTTGTAATCTAAAATATTTAATTACTTAAAAAATCTGCGCACAAGTCCTTTAAAATGCATAAAATTCCTTCACTCATGGTCTACCTCATGTGTTTACGTTCAACTGTTTCAAAAAGTAAATATAGCTAAAATGATAATGTTTGCTGCTTTCTGGGAAAACTGGGCTTAATGCATGAGCATAAAGTATGGTCCCTCAGCCTGATTAGCCTTTGCAATTTGCACAGGCTAATCAGACATGACACTTTCCGCATTTACTGAATATGTCATTTAAAGGAAGTATCTTTTAAATGAAAATCCAGTCTCGGCGCAAAAATGCTTGACACACAAGCATTAAGCCCAGTTTTCCCAAAGCATGACTTTTATTTAGTACAACTAAAGTTAACACTGAGCTTAAAAACAGCCCTGAAATAACACCTCATCATGTACAAATATACAGGATACCAATGTTGCTTAAACCTTCATCAATTTGTTCTGAATAAAACTGACATTCAGTGTAAAGCCAATTCTGCCCAATGCAAGACATCAAAATGAGTGGATGTAGTTCTTAAAATGGGCTATTCTAAAAACATGCAGTACTACAAACAAATTAGATGGTTTCTTACTATTAAAAGTAGATAGTTTTGAGTGTAATTAGAAATTATGAAAAGCATGTCTATCCTTAAAGACATCCAGAATAAATAAAAACATTATATAATGTTGTTGTATAACACTATCAGTTTTTCCTCTATTTTTTATTTACATTTATTATTAAATTGTTTTGCAGTAACATTTCAAAATCTTTGTCCATACTGTAGCATGTTAGATGGAATTCGTCAGTAAATAAACTCATACTCAAAACCACTAAAGACTACAGTACCTTTTGAATCCAAGGGCCTTATAGGATTCCTTCTTGGTGTCTATGTACAACTCTAGAAATACACAAACAATTAATAATCAGCAACCCAAACCGTATGAAATAACATTGCAGTTTTTTTTTTGCCCGATATTATAGCCGAATAACGGTTATGTTCCCAATGGCAAAAAGTATACTTTTTCCCAAAATTTTGAAAAAAAATCCCAATTTCAAAAAATGTTTTTTTTTTTNCCTGTGCAGACTGGGACAACACTAAACGCACAAGCATTTAGCCTGTGCAGACTGGGACAACACTAAACGCACAAGCATTTAGCCTGTGCAGACTGGGACAACACTAAACGCACAAGCATTTAGCCTGTGCAGACTGGGACAACACTAAACGCACAAGCATTTAGCCTGTGCAGACTGGGACAACACTAAACGCACAAGCATTTAGCCTGTGCAGACTGGGACAACACTAAACGCACAAGCATTTAGCCCATTTTTTCAAGAACAAGGCTCACATACTGATACAGTGATGAAATATAAATGGCTGCCAACCTCCTTTAAAAAATTCCAGTTTCACGAACTCCTCCACGCCTAGCTCCTCAAGGCCAACGCCGATCAACCGCACGTTGTTGTCGTCAAGCCGAGGTTTCAGCGCGCTCAGTTGCCTCGCTCCGAGGCGACAGAAGGGTCACCCGAACCGCCGCAGGAACGTGATCACACAGGGGCTTTTCTGCCAGAACGTCTCTATGGTTACATTCTGAAATTTGAATACCGGTACAATTTCTGTGTCCAAAAAGAATGTTTATATGGGAACTGAACATTGTTAAATTTTCAAACTGATACACTTCATATGGCCAAATAGAACTTTCTATGGTTATATTCTGAAATTTGAATACAGGTATACAGCATATGGCCAAAGTTTCTATGGTAACATTCCCAAATTTGAATTTGAATAAAAGGACGTAGTCAATCCATTATGTTCAACTTACAAAATTAATGAATGGTTGTGAAACAGGTTTTCGTATTACTTGCAGCCAATACTAAATTGAATGCAGACCATTTTAAATCAATGTAACATAATGGACTCAGTCAATATTTAAAAAGTGTTTTTTGCTAATTATTTATGCACAAATAGCCTCGCTCTGGGAAAAAAGGGTTAACCCTTTGCATGCTGGGAAATTTGTCGTCTGCTAAAATGTCGTCTGCTGAATTTGTAAAATTAGCATTTTCTTCGATTTTTTTTCAAAGAATACTATCAGAATAGCAAACAGTTTGGATCCTGATGAGACGCCACGTTCTGTGGCGTCTCATCTGGATCCAAACTGTTTGCAAAGGCCTTTAAAATCCGGTTCCAGCACTTAAAGGGTTAAATGCATGTTAGTAAAAGGTTGTCCCAGATAAGCATGTGCATGACTGTCACTCATATGCATTTTATCTGGAACTATGTCTGGTTTCCTCCTTTTCTCCCCAGATACCACATGGCTCTTCCTGACTCAAAATTGACAGAACTACATTTGCATCCTTTCAGTTTTGACTTTTTATGGGGTTTTGTAAATATAAAGCTGACGGCTGGATATCCAAATAGGTTTCTTTCTGGTCAAATTCTATTTAGATATTGTGCAGAAACATGTCTACAGATTGACCTACTGACTGAGGGCAACATACAAAGCTTTATATCTCCACTTCTTTGAAGATGAGTGTAATTGAGCCTCACTCTGGCAAAACGGGGCTTAAAGCATATGCCTAAAGTGCCGCCCAGATTAGCCTGTGCAGTCAGCAATCAATGACAATACATTTCGCCTAGAATGGACTTTTGCTAAGAAGAGACTTTCTAAGCAATCCATAACAACAGAAAGTGTTGTCCCTAATTAACCTGAGCGGATTGCACAGGCTAATCTGGGATAACGCTTTACACATGAGACATTAAACACGAATTATTTTATTTTTTATGTGCAGACTGTGCACTGTGCAGCCACAAATATTAATTGCCTTTAAACTATAAAAAGAACTAGAATCTCAATATTGTCTCATTTCATCAATAAATAGAACATGGCATGGCCAGCTAGTTGTTACGTAACCATTTTTAACATTAAACACCTCTCGTGCGTTAGTTTTCAATCGATGTTCCGTGTTGGCAAATTAATTGTTTAAAATACAAGGCTCTCTCACGTTTTACCTCGCCGGTTGCCACCGATTTCACTAGCGTTTTGGCAATCTTAGAAATATCCATTTTTTTTACAGAATCACCACAGCGTGATGTTCTCACATGGGTGTTGACATAGCTATAAATAGAAGTACAAGGATTAAGTGAGCAAAACAAATTTGAAACTAGGGGAAGTAACTTTTCATTTTGTATTTGTTTAAAGCGAGTCTCGTTTGTTTCACCCATGCATACGAAGCCACAGGTACTTGAAAATAAATTTTTTTGGTCCTTATATACATAATAAAAGAAAAGGTATCCAACGATGATTTCACAGGTGTATTTAATAACGCTATGCAACAGCATGAAAGATCGAATAATGCACACAAATGTCGTTGTGGTTGCCAGCAGGAAGCACCAATCTATGATTAAACACCGTTTATTTGATGAAAATCCATCAAGTATGTCCAAAACAGCTTAAAGTTTCACAAATATGTCCCCAAAATCGCAGTGTGTAATTTTCGACGTCCAACTGTCAGTTATGACAGACCGCGAATTTCGGTCGTTTTTTCACAATTGAACAAGAACTTTGTTATAAACTCCACATACGTTTTTCATTTACTAAGTTTTCATTCGAACTACGTCGTTCTTTAGTCCCAGTTGAACGGTAAAAAGTCGAAAATTCATAAAAAAANGTTCAAGTGTACTATTTTTTGACTCCAGTTGTTTACATTTTTTTCTTACAAAAAAGGATGCTTTTTTCAGTGTTTCTAGTGTGTTATATTTAATAATACTCTAACACTTTGTTCTACAGTGGTGTATGTTGCAGCTGGTATCAGTGGATTTATGAAGAAAATAAGAAAATAAGGACTTTGGACGCACAGGAAGAAAGTGGTTTATAAGGTGAAAAAATGTGATTATTTACTGTTTTTGAAAGATTTCATTAGAACTGGTTCATGTATCATTGAAGAATATTCTATTTTAATTGTGCATATTGTTCCAAACTATATATAGAATGCTTATATAAGGAATTATTCTTTAACATTACCCCACCCACTTCTGACCATTTCAGAAAGTGATATGTCCTTAAACACGAATTATTTTATTTTTTATGAGCAGACTGTGCACTGTGCAGCTACAAATATTAATTGCCTTTAAACTATAAAAAGAACTAGAAACTCAATATTGTCTCATGTCAGCAATAAACAGAACATGGCATGGCCAGCTAGTTGTTACATAACCATTTTTAACATTAAACAACTCTCGTGCGTTAGTTTTCAATCGATGTTCCGTGTTGGCAAATTAATTGTTTAAAATGCAAGGCTCTCTCACGTTTTACCTCGCCGGTTGCCACCGATTTCACTAGCGTTTTGGCAATCTTAGAAATATCCATCTTTTTTACAGAATCACCACAGCGTGATGTTCTCACATGAGTGTTGACATAGCTATAAATAGAAGTACAAGAGTCAAGTGTTGCCAAACAAAATTGAAACTAGGGGAAGTAACTTTTCATTTTGTATTTGTTTAAAGCGAGTCTCGTTTGTTTCACCCATGCATACGAAGCGAGTATAGAATGCATCTGGTTATAGTTACAAGGACTGGCGCGTTGATTTGATGTAGATGATAGATCAACTGAACAATTAATTACCACAACGTTCAATTGACCCCAGCGACGACTGTGGATCATGCGACGACTGAGACACTGTTTACATGTCGGTGGAAAGCGGAGTATAAGTGTGTTCTTCTTCTTCTTCCAATTGATGTACTAATCTCACTCTGGAGCATACTCGTACATTACATGTTCTTACATGTTCTTTGAGACCCTAAGTAAGAAGGACTTTATGAACGTTAACCCTACCTCCCTAGCTGCTTACTCAATAAATCCTTTAGAATGTGGTAACAAAATCAAACAAAATTCACCACTTTCTCAGTCAAACTCTAATTACACAGGATTTAGACCAAAGATAAACATGAACAACATTTTATTGAAATCTGTTATCATTTTTCTTCGGTTATTCCAAATTACAGCATCCCACATGAACAAACAACATTTTTATCAACGATTAAATTCGAGTGGGTTTTTAAAAACGCCTCATGACAACGGCCGTGACTAATTATTAGATGGTCATGACAACGGCTACGAAAATATGCATTCGGCTGAGACAATAGCACGATGAGACGTTCAAAGAACACACTCAAACCTGCTCAATCCAATACGAAAAATATAAAAAATAGGGAAATACTTACACTCCGCTTTCCTGACCGGCATGTATACAGTATCTCAGTCGTCGCATGATCTACAGTCGTCGCTGGAGTCGATTGAACGGTGTGGGTACGTTCTATGAACTTTCGTTTAATAAATTAACACATGCTCTCGCCTTGTGGAAAACTGATTATTCCTCAAATGTCTGAAGCTGAAATGTGTGTCGGTGAAACATGTCTGCATGTTAAATGTTTATAGTGTTTACCAGGGTATGAAGGCGATAACCAAAATATATTTGTCTTCACGTGAGTACATGTTGCCCTTCACGTTCGCAAATGTATGTCTTCACGTGCGCACACGTAATATTTGGTGTGAGCACGTGCAGCTATTCACGTTAAGATCTGCACATGCTGGCGTGAGTGCGTACGTTAAGTCTTTCGCGTGCGCACGTGAAGAAAAAATCCATGCCACCGTGTTATGCATTTGACACGTTCTATATTTCAATCTCTTACAAATTATTGTTTAATACAATATTATATATTAAACATATTTCATCGTTCTTTTCGTATTTACGGTATGTATCAAGTTAATAAGCAGTTTACATATCACTTGTTATTATCTGACATGTTTAAAGGTAATGTGTTCATCACAGCCTTGAAAACTAATGTCGCGCGTGCTCATCGTGAAATACATGTGCGCTATTGTGCGGTCGGCGTTATTAAACAACGAGAAACACACGATAAAAGCAAGCATAATGGTGTAGAAGCAAATATAGAAATGATTCATTCCAACAGTCCACCAGTCGTCTGCCAGTCCTAGTGCGTCATGAAAGTTAAGATTTTCATAAATTATTCTTTCTCTTATATACTTTATATAAACGTATCGTCCTAATTATTCCCCCCCCCCCCTTTCGAAGAAGAGGGGGTATATTGTTTTGCTGGATGTCGGTCGGTCTGTAGGTTGACCAGTTCGTTTCCGAAAATTTTGAAATTGGGGTCACTAGGTCAAAGGTCAAGGCCAGTGTCACTTGTGTAACTGTTTGACCGATTGAATTGATACTTCCCATGTGCATTGGCGTTGGACAGTACATGGCCCCTATTGAAATTGGGGTCACTAGGTCAAAAGTCAAGGTCACTGTAACACTTAGTGTGAAAATAGTTTCCGATCAATAACTGTCAACGAATTGACCAATTGACTTGATACTTCACATGTGCATTGGCCTTTGGACAGAAGATGACCCATATTGGGTCAAAGGTCAAGGTCACTGTGACATTTAAGTGTTAAATTGGTTACTGTTCAATATGTCATGAAAGGATTGAGTGATGGGCCTTATATACGGCTCACTCTTATGGTCAGTTTTGATGCAAACAATCCTGTGTCAATGCCCTGGTTTCTTTTTTGGGGGTGGGGCATATGTTTCCGACCGCGGAACTCTTGTTGATATAAATAACATCTTTAACAACGTTTATTTGGGCGATAGTCTCATCTTTGATTTATAATGCCCTTGCAAAGAGTTTAGCGCATCGTGTGTCGTAACAATTTTGAATGGCAAAGACAATGCATGTGCTGATTTTTTTTTTCGTTTGGGCTCTTTCTGTTGGGGGACGACCTATTTTTCTTTGGGATCCAATTTTCTCAAATTTGCATCATTTCAAGTTTCAAAGCCTGTGAATCACGGTGAATTTTATGTAATCTGTACACATTATTCCTCTAAAACTTTAAACATGTTTCCGAAATGAATAGAAAATGCAAGGCACGGACGCTTACCCATCTTTGGCACATTTGGTTGTAATTAAGGGTTACCTATCTTGAATCCTGATAAACCTTTAAGGCAGTAACCACACAGATCTCCGGGAAAACAGACTCAGTTTCTTAATGTGGTAAATATTAATTTTAAACCGATTTCTTTTAGCTTGAAAGGGGCAACTTTACAAAACAAACAGTCATGTCAGTTTCCAGGGAAGAACCAGTACTTGGTATTCTTTGGAAAGATTTGTTGAATGTGACCCGAGCAGTGGACCGCACCAGGGGTATCCCAGTTGTAAGGCCGAGCAGTGGACCGCACCAGGGGTATCCCAGTTGTAAGGCCGAGCAGTGGACCGCACCAGGGGTATCCCAGTTGTAAGGCCGAGCAGTGGACCGCACCAGGGGTATCCCAGTTGTAAGGCCGAGCAGTGGACCGCACCAGGGGTATCCCAGTTGTAAGGCCGAGCAGTGGACCGCACCAGGGGTATCCCAGTTGTAAGGCCGAGCAGTGGACCGCACCAGGGGTATCCCAGTTGTAAGGCCGTAACCATATGAGCCTCGCTTTGGGAGAACGGGGCTTAATGCATGTGCTTAAGTCGTCCCAAATTAGCCTGTGCAGTCTGCTCTGGCTAATCAAGGACGACACTTTCCGCTTATATGGTATTTTTTGTTTAAAGAAAGTCTCTTATAAGCAACAAGAGATGTGTTTGTCAGAAACACAATGCCCCCTAATGCGCCGCTTTTTATTTATTTATTTATTTTTTGACCTTGAAGGATGACCTTGACCTTGACCTTTCACCACTCAAAATGTGCAGCTCCATGAGATACACATGCATGCCAAATATGAAGTTGCTATCTTCAATATTGCATAAGTTATGAGCAAGGTTAAAGTTTTAAGACAGACAGACAGACAGACAGACAGACAGACAGAATGACGGACAGACAGAATGACAGACAGGCCAAAAACAATACACCCCCTTTTTTTAAAAAGGGGGCATAAAAATCCAATTTAAGCGCAAAGTGTCGCCACTGATTATTCTGTGCGGACTGCAAAGGCTAATCTTGGACGACACTGTACAAGATTGCATTAAGCCCTGTTTTTCCAAGAGAGAGGCTCATAGCCGTTGGAAAATAATACCTAACACAACTCATCAAAAGTTATCAACCTGTATTAAATTTACAAATAATAAAATGTTAACAACGTGGGGTATGGTTACTCATAATCACTGACAACATAATCACAATAATGTGCATAGCTTAACTTGTTTTCAACAAATACAAAATTATAATAACAAATGTGTATCTTTTGTGATACCAATGTACGGAAATAGGGCTTTTGTTCCAGCAAAATATTATCAACTTTGGAAACATAATACATGAAAAAGAAAAGTAAAATCTTGATTAATTGCATAATTATTTACTACACAATAGTTTATTACATTTTTTTTCAGAACTAAACTTTTTTTATTTGTTTAACAAATACACTGTTTTTTAAACACAACTTAATAAAACAAAAACGAAAATTGTGTTTTTCTACAAACAACAAAAAGATGGAAGCAAAAACACAACCAACTTTCTTCTTCAACACACTATAAAGTTATTATAAACATCATATCTTTCTCAATAAAGTTTATTTGCTGATAATGTCCACTCCACAGTAACTAAAAGCACTCAAGAGGCTGTTGATGTTAAAGTGGTTTAGGAAACACTTCTTCATCTCTCGCAGCGTTGACCTCCTCGCCAGGTGAACCTCCGTTGCCATGGTGACAATCCACCACCTGACCTTTGACCTTGGAACCCTGCTTCCAGGCAACAGCCAATCAGAAGGCGCCCACAGCAAGAGGTGAAGAATGTCTGCAGCTTGGCGGGCAGTGGGTCTCTGAAATGTCAGAAATGATACATGCAGGTAATCGGTGTAGGTATAACAACAGACAGTCATTTCGCCAATGAAAGATGATTGGTAATACAATATTGCCAGCTAAGTTACGAGATGAGTGATGAAAATTGAGGATTTAATGAAGGAAGTACTAAAATTGCAAAGTTTTCATAATTAAGGGGCCATAATTGACAGAAACCAAAAGTCTGCTGCTGAATACGAATAACTGACAGATACACAAACCAAAAAGTTTAAGAAAATATGCAAAACCTCTCAAAGTCAAACGCTCTTCATTGTTAAAGCAGTGAAAAAAAACAAAAGAGAGCCATGATGGCTTACCTGAGTTTGAGGAAAACCAATTGTTTACCATTGTCATACATTGACTTCGTGACCTACTTTGGGACACATGTGACCCAGATTGGAACTTAACCAAGTGAAAGTATTTTCCAGATAAAACTGCAAACAAAGTTTCATCAAAATTGACATGAATACAGCCTCTATAGAGGTGACAAAGTTTTTATCAGATTTAACCTGGTGATCTTGTTTTTGAATGCATGTGACCCAGATTCTAACTGGACAAAGATATCGAAAAGATAAACATTCTGACCAAGTTTCATCTGGATTGAGTCATAATTGTGCCACCTAGTGTGGTTACAAGGTTTTTCTAAGCTTTACAGTGGTGACCTAGTTTTCAGGTGCACATGACCCAGATTCAAACTATGCCTAGATACTATGCGGACTGCACAGGCTAATCTGGGACGACACTTTACACACATGCATTAAGCCCAGTTTTCCCAGAACGAGGCTCAGAAAATTGCACCTTTTTTGGTTCCCTTTCCAGCAGGGCCGCAACCACTCTCTGCACCACGGCAGGCACACCATTAGGCAAGGACGGTAACTCCTCCTGTCTGTAGTTGCGACTGTCTAGCCTCCCTTGGCCCGTGTTGTAGAAGGGGTTGTCTTCTCCAAAGATCTCGTACGCCAGGGCTCCAGCGCTCCACGCGTCCGCCTTCCGGTAATCCAACTGGGCAAATCTGCCAGGTTCTGCCGTAGCAATCTGGGGACAAAAAACAGAGTTTAAGTAATTGTTTCTTTCATCACGCATGCTGCTATTAAAACAGTCTTTGAAATAAGCAGTAATATCAAGTCAGCCCTATTAATATTTTATGACTGAAAAATGAGAAAATGTTACAAGTGGTCCAAATGAAACTAAAAATATCAACATTTTCAGTCAAGGGTTTGAGGTCAAAGAATTCTACCCAGGGAGGTAACTCCTACCTCCGGTGCCATGAGAGCAGTGTTGCCTCCCCTGTCTATAAGGTCAGTGGCGTAGGGCAGCACAAGGCCATACGTGTCGTCTGCCAGACAACAACCGAAATCACTGATCACCAAGTTAGGGGTACCATCTGAAAAGGAAGTCTAACGGTATACTGAAATGCTTTAGGAAAACGGGGCTTAATGTATGTGCGTAAAGTTTTATCCCTGATTAGCCTGTGGAGTCCGCACAGACTTATCAGGGACGATTCTTTTTGTGTAAATGGGCTTTTCACTAAGAAGTGAATATCTTGAAACAAAACATACCATAAAAGTGGAAAGTGTCACTCCTGATTAGCCTATGTGGACTGCATTGGCTAGTCTGGGACTACACTTTATGCACATGCATGAAGCATTGGCTAGTCTGGGACTACACTTTACGCACATGCATGAAGCCATTGGCTAGTCTGGGACTACACTTTACGCACATGCATGAAGCCATTGGCTAGTCTGGGACTACACTTTACGCACATGAATTAAGCCATGTTTTTCCAGAGCAAGGCTCAACTGCATTTAAAAGTCCCTGAAAAATCATAAGACACAAAGGACAAAACCTTTTTACTTGAATGATGAAACTTAGTTATGAGGATTAGTTGGCTGATAAACTAACAATTGCACTAGCATAGGATTTCAAGAAAGAGTGATAACCTGAAAATGTAGGCAATCCATTTTTATCTGGCAAAAAACAAATATTTTCCATGAACTGAAACTATTTAATTAAAAAACTAATTTAACAATAAATTATGCAAAACAGATGTCATTCAAACATTTTCCTTTATGCACATTAAGTAATATATACAGTAAGAAATGTGATACTGATATACTAATAAGTATTTATTAACCCTTTTCCACTTAGAAAGAAAGTGAAAATGGCCATATGCAACCAGCACAAAACTAGAAAAGCCTGCCAGTAACTCTTAGAAGCAAACTGGCAATTGCAACAAGCATAAAATAGCCTGCAAGTAACTCACAGACTGTTCAGGTTTTATGCTGTTTGCTGCTCATCAGAATCTGAGGGATGGAAATGAAGGCTTTAAAACTTAAATCTATTAAGAAAGGTCTTAAATTTAATTTTAATTTTCTAAGGGACTACAAACAAGTTTAAAAGCATATCTAAGTGGTAAAGTGTTAAGAGACTTCGGCCAAGTGGGCTATTTCTTGGACGGGTACCTGCATCAATGTCTAGCAGTACGTTATCACACTTCATATCGCGGTGGGCGACCCCGTGTGCACCCATGTGTGCGACCCCCTCCAGTAACTGGGTCAGCAGGATTAGCCTCTCCCTCATAGCCAGGTTCACCACAGAGAGATAGTCCTTCAAGTTCGTCGGGTACCTGGTCAGATGGGTATATAAGAAAATTCATATTAATTTTAGTTTAAACCTATTTATTTAAGCACGATTGCATCGAAAGCCTGAGGCTTATTGAAACGCTCTCAATCCATTTCCTGGGCATAGAATCAGTACTTGGTGTCTTTAAGGAAGATCTAAAGAACGCTCCAAAACTCTTGACCTCCCAGTCGCTAGGCCAACACCATTTCTATTTCACCATGTTGACCTATTAAATTTCATATTAACAGGGCTTGCATTGTTCAGTTTGCAGCTTCATTTGTTTGCTATATTACATTAATAAAAATGGAAGTAAGAAAGTCATGTATTCCCAAATATTGAAATATAATCATCTTTGGAAGTTCCAAGACTTCTATTATGACAGTCATTGAAGTTCCATCATGTAAGGGTGGAGCTTAAATATTGTTATATTTTCTAAATATTCACCTGTTTCTATAAACAAGAGGGCCAAGATGGCCCTAGATCGCTCACCTGTGAAATGAGCTTGCCCAGTGGCATGATTTGAACAATCTTTGCCACATATCAAATATCAAAGCTGCGTGCTTTGTGGTTTAAGATAAACAAGGTTTTTCAAGCTTTGACCTGGTCCATTTTTTTCAACATACCGGAACCACTTTTGAACTCAACCAACATATCATTAAGACAAACATTTTGACAAAGTAACATGAAGATTGGGCATGAAATGTGACTTCTAGAGAGTTTACAATATTTTTCTTCTTTTAGACCTAGTGACCTAGTTTTTGACCCAGCATGACCCAGTTTCAAACTCGATCGAGGTATCATTGGGTCAAATCTTCTGACCAAGTTTCATAAAGATCAGACGAGAAATGTGGCCTCTAGAGTGTTTACAAGATTTCTCTATAGCCAAATAAGGAAAACTGCCCCGCCCACTGGCAGCCATGTTTTTCAACGGACCAGAACCACTTTTGAACTCTACCAACATATTATAAAGACAAACATTTTGACAAAGTTACATGAAGATTGGACATGAAATATGACTTCTACAGCGTTTACAAGGTTTTTCTTTTTTTATACCTAGTGACCTTGTTTTTGACCCAGCATGACCCAGTTTCGAACTTGATCTAGGTATCATTGGGACAAATCTTCTTACCAAGTTTCATGAAGATCGGACAAGAAATGTGGCCTCTAGAGTGTTTACAAACCAATGTGGACAACGGACGACGGACAAAGACCGATCCTAAAAGCTCACCTGAGCATTCAGGTGAGCTAAAAACATTTGGCATACAGGGGCTTATAGATTAGGTCCTGACCTTGATCTTATACTTTATTTCAATTTTAAGATGCTCAGGACTGCACAGGCTAATCTGGGACGACACATTAGGAACATGCATCGACAAGTTTTTTTCAGAACAAGGCTCGAGGTAAACTTAAATTATTTGGGTTACTGAATTAATGAACTGTAATTAAATTACCAAAACCGTGGCCCAATTGTGACAGTAGTGATAGCGTATATCTTCACATGTGTTATGCCTTCTTTTTCATGGAAACACTTTATGACGTCACGAAATGAAAACAACATTCGGGATTTATCATTATCTTTGCGTAAATATTTCTTTAATTTGCTCATTTAAAAGCATGTGATAAAAAAGATCTGACACTCGTTGTCATATCATACCAAAGGCTCGCTTACTAACCAAAATTCCTGAACTTGTTTAATAAAATATGGTATGATATGACAACTCATGCCAGATCCTATATGTGTGACCAAACATCGGCACAATCGTGATAGAAGTGATAAAGTTTATCTTCACATTTATTATGCTTACTTTTTCATAACAAGGAACAGCGTCATGTTTTTCCCTATTCCCTCAGGGTGGATCCTCTGTGGCAGGGCGGCAGGATAGTTTGACACGTTGTCGGGAAGGTTTGGAACGCGATCAACAAACAATCCCCACATTGTCACGATGTTTGGATGGGGTGGTAACTTTTTCTTCCGCACTTTGTGGCTGAATGGAAATTTATTATTTATTTTGCATGATAGTACTGCCAAATGTTCACAAGAACAAAGAGTAAACTGTCATGTGATAAAAATTTAAATATTTATACTTTTAGACTAGGATGAAGACCTGAACACATTCATTCTCATATAGAAGTCAATAGAAATATTCTTACTTTCAATTTTCATTTCATAATATCTTTTAATACGAACATCTTTTACACACACATAAAGGCATAGCTACATATAGGCCTGGGAAAACGTGGCTTAATTCATATTTGTAGGGTTCTCCCAGATTAACCTGTGCAGTCTGCAGAGGCTAATCAGGGACAACGTCTTCCACCTAAACTGGATTTTAGCTAAGAAGAGACTTCCTTTAAACGAAAAATACCAGAAAGTGTCGTCTCTGATTGACTGTGCAAACTACACAGGCTAATCTGGAACAACACTTTACGCTCTTGCAATTAACCCCGTTTTCCCAGAGCGAGGCTCAAATAAAGATCGTTCCCCACATACCCACTATCCCACATACCCACTATCCCACATACCCACTATCCCACATACCCACTTTCCCACATACCCACTATCCCACATAGCTTGTTCAATAGGAGCACTGAGAAGTGCTGGCACTGTTTCTCTCTCCATCTCTCGAAGTATAGCGTCAGCGTTGGAGTTCACGTGATAGTTGAACATCATCTTGATGGCAAGGTCAAACTTCTGTCCAGTGTCTATAGCGAAACAAACATGCTTAACCCTTTAACACTCAGATATGCACTTTGACACGTTTGGAGTCCCTTAGAAAATCAAATTAAATGTAAAACCTTCCTTACTAAGTTTTAAAGGCTTCATATCCAACCTTAAGGTACTGATGAGCAGCAAACAGCTAAAACCTGAACAGAGTGGGAGTTACTCGCTGGCGGTTCTGGTTTCATGCTGGTTTAGTCATTTTCAGTTTGCTGAGCGGGAAAGGGTTGATGGTTAATCGGGAATGGGTTAATGGTTAATCGGGAATAGGTTGATGGTTAATCGGGAATGGGTTGATGGTTAATCGGGAATAGGTTGATGGTTAATCGGGAATGGGTTGATGGTTAATCGGGAATGGGTTAATGGTTAATCGGGAATGGGTTGATGGTTAATCGGGAATGGGTTGATGGTTAATCGGGAATGGGTTGATGGTTAATCGGGAATGGGTTGATGGTTAATCGGGAATGGGTTGATGGTTAATCGGGAATGGGTTAATGGTTAATCGGGAATGGGTTAATGGTAATCGGGAATGGGTTGATAGTTAATCGGGAATGGGTTGATGGTTAATCGGGAATGGGTTGATGGTTAATCGGAAAATGGTTGATGGTTAATCGGGAATGGGTTGATGGTTAATCGGGAATGGGTTGATGGTTAATCGGGAATGGGAATTATGGTAAGGTCATCGTCACTTTTATCAGAAATCAAACCTCATATCAAATCAAACCTCATATCAAATTTCTATTATCAAACATATACCAGGGTTTCCAACTGAATCCAAGCTGTCTAACGACGCGTACATCATGGTTTCACTCTCATTGTCACCTGTAGGCATCATTGATGTATTATCTGATGTTGCCATTTCATCTATGATATCTGTGACCATAAGGGGTAGAGGCTGAATTGCCTGGCTCTCTTCAATAAACAAACATATTGTTTTAGGAATGATAAATAAAACCCAATCAGTGTTATATCGTTTTTTCTTCTTTATTTAAAGGAAACCAAGGCTAAAACCTGTTAGTGCTTAACAGTGCATGTAGGGATTTAGCTGAAGCCGAATGGCAGGGTGGGGGGCCTTCCATTTTTATGCTCCACTCTTTTTAAATATGAGGCCCATCTGCCATGCTTTTGCCAAACCATGGGAAAGACAAACAAAT
Organism: Dreissena rostriformis; assembly: GCA_007657795.1. Taxonomy (NCBI): domain Eukaryota; kingdom Metazoa; phylum Mollusca; class Bivalvia; order Myida; family Dreissenidae; genus Dreissena; species Dreissena rostriformis. The sequence continues at coordinate 25,475 of VMBQ01007873.1, forward strand.
CTTGTCGGACATGAGGTCCGATAATTTTTTTAATTTATCGGACCTCACCAGATTTTATCGGACCTCATTCTTCTTTAACGAAAGAATAGAAAATAGCCTTACTAGAGTTTATTTGTATTATTATGATGTTTACAATGTTTAACAATTATAAATATGACGTGTCGCCTGCGTTTCGAAACAAAGTCTAATATTTGACTGGTTCTAAGAATCGCAATTGGAGTTTGTTACGTCACCAGCAAAGACAGCCAGTTTGACTGGATGGTACAATTTTTAAGTTAAATGATCGATCGAAGTTAAATAAACATGAACTAGTCCGTATTTTTTTTTACATATTCCTAGTTTCGTGTTCATTTTTATTCAGAGTTTTACATATTGTTGTTTTTTTTTGTCGGACCTCGTGTCGGATTTATCGGATTTGTCCGAGGTCCGACGTCTTTCCCATGGGTTGCTTTTGCCCCACCCTTAATATATGTCCCACGCCTTTTTGTCCCTTATTAATTTGTCAAAGTTCTCATAAAAGAAGACACATCCAACTTTATTTGTATAAGCTATTGATGATTTGATTGACTTACATGCAGTATTACTTAATATTAACATTAAATAAATGTTAATAAAGAACATACTTTATAGAATATATGATGAAGGGATTACTGTATTAAAGAACTTAAGTGGAAACATCACATTAATTCACTAATAATGTATGAAGTTTACCATCCAACAATTTTCTACAAAAGAGGTCAACCTGCCCATTTTTAGGCCCCCTGCCAATTTTTAAGTCAGATTAAATCCTTAGTGCATGATATGAACAGATTGCTTTCTTTTTAAAACAATATTCATAAATTTGAGCCACACTCTGGGGAAAACAGGGCTTAATGCATGTGAGAAAAGTGTGGTCCAGATTAGCCTAAACAGCCCGCACAGGCTTGTCCAGGACGACACTTTCCACCTACAATGTATTTTCTTTTATAAGAGATTTTCTTTAAAAGAAATTTTCCCAAGAGCTACGCTCATATACCTTCCATGAGGTCAATGCCTACTGTCGACCAAGGCTCAATGTAGTCCTCTGTCCAGTCAAGTACCGATACATCGTCGCTCTCCTCATCGCTGCCCCCGCTGATGTGCCACTCGTCGTCATACTCGTGAACGTTGAAGACGACGGGCGCGCTGGCATCTTGGCTGGATGACGAAGACAGGACTGTTATGTCGCTTTCTGTGTCTGAGTCTTCGGTCTCGAATTCATCTGAAGCTTTGTGGTAAACTCAAAATAAATATGAATTTATTTTATTTTAATCAATTATTTATTTTAATCATTTCTTGCAATAAACATGAAAACAGATTTAACAAAAAACTAAATTCTCATGAATTTCCACTTCACATTACTTCTTGATGCTTTTATTAACAAATGAATAAAAAATATTCATTATTCAGAGGTTAGATATAATGTTTATGCGCCAAACATGACCATTATTATTTTTGTCAACCTTTTTGTCTACATTATATTAAATGTGATAATTAAGGTATATTCTCAAACAAAATAGTAAAATGTATGTTACAAATGAATATGATATCATTAAGTAATACGTTCTGACTTAACTTTTAAACCAAAAACAGGGTTTATACAATTCAATACATGCATTATTTTCGTTGGTTTGCATAACTTAGTCTGAACATGTTTGCTACCTGTATGGTCAGTTTCTGTGACATCGTCCACAGCAGATTTCCACCTTGCCTCATACACTGCAGCGTTGCATCCTTGACCGATGTGGCGTCCAATCTCGAAGTGTTCCAGTGAAAGTTCTTGCACCAGGAGGCTCAACGATGGAGGCTTCAGGCCATCAGACTGGCCCTTCACATGGATAAAGTCCTGCAATGATACAAACACACATTTCAGCCCCCTTGGGAAAACTGAGCTTAATACATTGCATACACTAAAATGTTGTCCCAGATTAGTCTGTGCAGTCTGCACAGGCTTATCAGGGTCAACCGTTTCCGCATAAACTTGATTTTCGCTAAATAGAGATTACCTTTCAAACGAAAAATAACAAAAACCAGAGAGTGTTGTCCCTAATTAGCAGAAAAGAATTGTTAATCTTACCCGCACAAAAAGTAAAACTACAGAAAATATCAATCTTACCAATACAGGCCTAAACGAAAGTGGAGATCTAAAAAAAAAATACCTGTACTTCAGACATCAGTTCATCTTCTTCAGATTTTGTGGCCATGACAAATCCAGCAAACGCAAAGAGAAGAATATTCTTGTCATTTCTCCCCCGCCAAAACGCCTGTTTGCTCGCCTGCCTGGCTGGACTGTCGATGAACTTCTGGGATAAAAACCTTCTCAAGACTGTCTGGGTCGTCTGGCTTTTCGAACCGAACTGGCGATTTATTTGCGCTACTTTCGGTTTGACGACCGTTTGACATTCGACAGTCTTTTGCGTCTCAGTTTTGATGATTTTTTCCCAGACATTTCTGCCCCTACGCCAGAGATTTTGCAGGAGACTCTTCGAATACATGTCTGCTGAGGGTCCCGCGGCCTGAGTCCAGAAGGACTTATTTGCCGCTAAACGTGTGAACGGCAACAATTTGTTGCTTTTCCTTCAACTTATCAAATAAAAACAAATATTGCGTCAAGGCGGCTCCGCTATTAGAGTTGTTCATCATAACCGCATTCATAGGCTACACTAAACTAAAATTTGATGATTTTTTTATTGTTTTTTTTTTACGGGGTTCACATTGTACCAAATATCTCTATCCATACAATACATCTCCTCAAGCTTAGACGACGGTGACCAGATTGATGCGATGCTACTTTATTTTAGCCAAGACTCTGACAAGGTACCAACAAGCGAAACTCCATCAAACTGGACCCGCAATGACCTGCTCAGGTGGATTACGAGTTTCCTCAGCAACAGAAGTCAGGAAGTCCTTGTTGAATGTCACACCTAATCGTCTTCCCCTGCCACATCGGGTGTCCCTCAGGGCTCTGTCCTAGGTCCCCTACTCTTTCTACTGTACATAAATGACACGCCAGGAAGAGAAGCACCGACCACACGCCTCTTCGCAGACGACAGCCTGCTGTATCGAAAGATCCGAATGATTTAAGATACAGACATCCTGCAAGAGGATCTGAAAATAATGGCAGATGCAATTGAACCCCTCCAAATGTGAGACCATCCACTTCATCATTAAACGAAATCTAATCAAGAGAACCCACGAGCTTCACTGCAATCAACTCGCACATGTCACAAGTGAGAAGGACTTATGGGACACACTGCATGAAAAAGTACTTTGCAATAGCCATGTAGATGAGGTCTCGAAAAAGCCAACAATTGTATTGACTTCTCGCGAAGAGACATCAACAACTGCCCGACTCATGCGAAAGCCCAAGGCTACAAAGCACCAGTACGTCCCATCCTGGAGTATGCGTCGACAGCATGAAATCCATATACTGCGGCACACATATCCCAGCTAGAAGCAGTACAGCGCAGAGATGCCAAATTGGTCAAAGAAGACTATAGGACAACACGCAGCACAAGCCAAATGGTCGCCACCCTTAGATTGCAGTTCCTACAAACCCGTGGTACTGACTCCCGACTTGTACGAATGTACAGGATAACAAACAGCCTGATTGAAATACCAGCCAACCTGTACTGTGTCCCTGCAGACAGGGAGAAATGTATGCTTCCTCGTTTCATTTCTGCCGAACAGACCTGTATAGACACTCCTTCTTCCCAGCAGCCATCCGACTCTGGAATCAGCTGCCGGTAGCAGTCTCACAGCCGAGTCATTGGGCAGCTTCAAGGCAGGCCTGGGTACTCTGCATTCGACCACAAGCACAGTTTTTATATGATTTATCCTTCACGTGTGTTCTATTTGCCTCACGTTGACCTTGTACAGTCACAGTGCGTCTGTGTGCCACAGGAGCCCTGCACTCTATGGGAAGATGAAGAAGAACATTTACTTTTTACTTTGTATTGTAGTCAAAGCCTATTCGGACGTGTGGCAACGTACGAACAGTACAGCCAAGAACATATTAAACAAGAACAGTAAAGGGGGAACATAGAAATTGTATAAACGAATTGTTTGTAATAGTACTTATGGCAAAATGATGAACAAATACATCTATTACATATTTATGGATTGACTCATCGAAGTAGTTTCTATCTACACACAAACACAAACATGTATTCCAAATTTAAGTTAAATTCAACATGAATACAATTTGTAATAGATCTTAGTCCACAACTGAAAACCACGTCTTAGTTTATAATAGATCCTATGAAGGTCGATATATATGCATTACCGGGTATCTGATTTGTGTACATATACGTTAATGTACACAAACATATTTGCGAGATCGAAAGGCAAACACATTTTTTACATTGAAGTAGATCTGAATAAAACTTCACACTAATGTTTAAAGCTTTAGACTTCAAAAAGGTGCTGATTTACTTGATATAATCCTGTAAAAGTATATCACTAAATAAGGTTTGTATAAGCATTAAAATTCACATNGTGTGTGTGTGTGTGTGTGTGTGTGTGTGTGTGTGTGTGTGTGTGTGTGTGTGTGTGTGTGTGTGTGTGTGTGTGTGTGTGTGTGTGTGTGTGTGTGTGTGTGTGTGTGTGTGTGTGTGTGTGTGTGTGTGTGTGTGTGTGTGTGTGTGTGTGTGTGTGTGTGTGTGTGTGTGTGTGTGTGTGTGTGTGTGTGTGTGTGTGTGTGTGTGTGTGTGTGTGTGTGTGTGTGTGTGTGTGTGTGTGTGTGTGTGTGTGTGTGTGTGTGTGTGTGTGTGTGTGTGTGTGTGTGTGTGTGTGTGTGTGTGTGTGTGTGTGTGTGTGTGTGTGTGTGTGTGTGTGTGTGTGTGTGTGTGTGTGTGTGTGTGTGTGTGTGTGTGTGTGTGTGTGTGTGTGTGTGTGTGTGTGTGTGTGTGTGTGTGTGTGTGTGTGTGTGTGTGTGTGTGTGTGTGTGTGTGTGTGTGTGTGTGTGTGTGTGTGTGTGTGTGTGTGTGTGTGTGTGTGTGTGTGTGTGTGTGTGTGTGTGTGTGTGTGTGTGTGTGTGTGTGTGTGTGTGTGTGTGTGTGTGTGTGTGTGTGTGTGTGTGTGTGTGTGTGTGTGTGTGTGTGTGTGTGTGTGTGTGTGTGTGTGTGTGTGTGTGTGTGTGTGTGTGTGTGTGTGTGTGTGTGTGTGTGTGTGTGTGTGTGTGTGTGTGTGTGTGTGTGTGTGTGTGTGTGTGTGTGTGTGTGTGTGTGTGTGTGTGTGTGTGTGTGTGTGTGTGTGTGTGTGTGTGTGTGTGTGTGTGTGTGTGTGTGTGTGTGTGTGTGTGTGTGTGTGTGTGTGTGTGTGTGTGTGTGTGTGTGTGTGTGTGTGTGTGTGTGTGTGTGTGTGTGTGTGTGTGTGTGTGTGTGTGTGTGTGTGTGTGTGTGTGTGTGTGTGTGTGTGTGTGTGTGTGTGTGTGTGTGTGTGTGTGTGTGTGTGTGTGTGTGTGTGTGTGTGTGTGTGTGTGTGTGTGTGTGTGTGTGTGTGTGTGTGTGTGTGTGTGTGTGTGTGTGTGTGTGTGTGTGTGTGTGTGTGTGTGTGTGTGTGTGTGTGTGTGTGTGTGTGTGTGTGTGTGTGTGTGTGTGTGTGTGTGTGTGTGTGTGTGTGTGTGTGTGTGTGTGTGTGTGTGTGTGTGTGTGTGTGTGTGTGTGTGTGTGTGTGTGTGTGTGTGTGTGTGTGTGTGTGTGTGTGTGTGTGTGTGTGTGTGTGTGTGTGTGTGTGTGTGTGTGTGTGTGTGTGTGTGTGTGTGTGTGTGTGTGTGTGTGTGTGTGTGTGTGTGTGTGTGTGTGTGTGTGTGTGTGTGTGTGTGTGTGTGTGTGTGTGTGTGTGTGTGTGTGTGTGTGTGTGTGTGTGTGTGTGTGTGTGTGTGTGTGTGTGTGTGTGTGTGTGTGTGTGTGTGTGTGTGTGTGTGTGTGTGTGTGTGTGTGTGTGTGTGTGTGTGTGTGTGTGTGTGTGTGTGTGTGTGTGTGTGTGTGTGTGTGTGTGTGTGTGTGTGTGTGTGTGTGTGTGTGTGTGTGTGTGTGTGTGTGTGTGTGTGTGTGTGCGTGTGTGTTACGATATTCGTTGAAATATTCCTTTGTTTGTCATAGTTTGGCCGATAATGTTGTTGTTTGTCTTATAATTGTTGATTAAATTTAATTTAAATTACACTCAACACTTATATTTTCTTTTAGCATTAATATTGAAAAAAAAAGCTGTGTGTTACCAAAAACCCATATAATATCAATGGAACACAACTGCATAAACATTACTATGTCATCGTGGATGGAAATTGGAAAGCCATGATGTTAATGTTTGAGTTCATATTTCTTGAAACTCGATTAACCACGATTTGAAAACACAAACAAATTATGTTTATGTGTTATGTTTTTCTCTTCAATAATATGATAGATTTATATAAAATAATCACAATTGTCATTGAACGGCATTCTATTTAGATGAAACTAATTATTCTTTCCCTTACAGATCGATTCAAATGCATAGAGGGCGGTTTTGAAACGAATTGCGAGTGTTTTGTAGTCTACTTACCAGGTCGGTATCTGCATAAATGTTATCAATAATTTGAACTAAATAGTGTATGTTCATTGAAATAGAAGTTTAAACTTATATAAAATAGATCCTCATAAAATCAAACACGACCGAAGGATTGCCTTATGGCTGTTGTCAACTTAGCACGTAAACTGTAGACAAATATGCTCATCAAATCGTCCTTACATATTTTGGCTATGTTGAACAATTTATTAGGATTATACGAGGGTAAGAAACAGCTCTTTGTCTGAAGGCAATACTTATACTTATATGGCTTTATCAATTCTACCGTAAGCATATTGTCTGGAATTGATAGTTATATTTTAAAAATAATTGGTATCAATTGTGGAGACACTCGTTAACGTATTAACCTATGAAAGTAATGTTTTAGCACAGGCCCCTGAAGATCCAGGTGATATAAATATTTCTGACACTAAAAACAAGTTTAACAGTTCAGTTAGTAATGATGAAGTCAAGAGTGTTTCGAACGGTCTTGGCAGTAACACGAATGTCCAGGATTTGAACGATGCATTCAGAAACAATGAAGTCGACGGCTGTTTGAACAAATCAAACTCCAACGCTGAATACCACGATGGTTTAAACGGTCCAGCCAGTTACACTAAAATAAAGGAATGTTTTAACAGCCCAGTCAGTTACACGGAAGTCAAGGGATGTTTAAATATTCCAGTTACAAAGCCTGACGACATAGATGTCTTCAATATTTCTAACACAGATATCAGAGGTATGAGTAATGAGCATGTCACTGACGCTCAGACACAGGCCCATGCCGATGTGTGTGCTTCAGTTGCGCAGCCCATTGCTTATGAGTATAATGATCCCAAACCTACGCGTGTGGCAAAACAATCGTTCAAACGTATGAATGTTCTTTCTGATCATTGGTTTTTATTTGTAACTGATGTTATCCTGATATTTATTTTAATTCTTTTCGAGATTGCGTTTGGCCAATTTATACAGTAGATTAAAATTGTTGAAAAGAAATCACATTCAATTTGCGAAACTTATAGCTGTTCGTTTAGAAAGAAGTCGATTGCTGTTATTTTTCTTTTGAAATGAATATTTATATAACTTCACATACGCCTTTGCTGAAATTGCGTATAAGCTGTCATATAATGCTCATAAATCGGGTATACTGTTCACATGTGCATAATTTGCACGAGGTTAGCTTTTGTTATCGCATGTTGTCCAACGTGCAATGGCAATCGCTCATGTCATAAACCGCTGGGCACATTTTCACGAACCTTCACATGAATGATCGTTTGGTGACTCTTTTAATATTCTTAAAATCGTTGTGGTCCGCTGCATATATAGGTCAAAAGTGATAACGATTTTAAAACTGAACAAAATAAAAAATCTTCTTCTGAAATCGCATTGGTCCGGGTTGTAATATGTGTTGTGTAACATCGTAGTAGTCTACCACTCAGTGTATTCAATCCTGCCCCTGGGTTCAAAACTTGCCACAACAAAGGGGTAAAATTGTATTTCATTGGTTTATTTTCCTAGCGATATTGGACACAAATCCTAATTTATGAATTCGAGATTTTTCTTAGTTAAAATCCCATGGTCAGTAAAAAAAAACATAGCGTTTTATTAAACGTGAGTACCGATAATGTTTTGAAGGGTGTTTCTAATGAACACGCCGATTTTATTTCGACAGGCAAGTTTAGAATAACGGCATTTTGGGCAATCCGTTTGGGAAAAAAAAAATTATAACATAATTACTATGCCCATGCCAGGGTTGAGTTAGCGGCTTGCTTACTTAAATCGCCATTCCTCAGAACAAAGTGTCGCCTTAAGGGGTGTTGCTGCAGTTTTGCTGAATTTTTGCCATCAAATAGATTTTGTTCAAAATTTATATTCAAGTACTACATACAAAAACTATATGAAAAATGAAATAAAAATATAGGGTCACCGGCTTTATTTTGATTTTATTCACCATTATACCTTTTCATTTAAGCTGGAAAATCTCTAATTGCGTCAAACCAATTAATAACCTATGAAAAAGGCAGCATGTAGACACTATATAAGCTGAGATACATAATATACCATTGAATTAAACCACACAATGCCAAAAAATGGGGACACGAAGCTAAATTTTGAGAATATTAATTTTTAAAATGTTTATGCCACCCAAAATACGTCATTTTTTTTACTAATTTTACCACACAAATGGAATTTAAAAAAGTTCTGTTTAATAGAATTCTGCGAAACTGCTCAAATATGTTCATCTACGTGTTGTCATCATAAAACAAAAAAGGGAGGTCACCGCACCTTAAACAGAGATTTTGTTTTTTATCTAACCCCTACCTTCTATGTCAAATTTCATAAAATTTAGCAATGAGGTAAAACCCAAGTACCGGTACATAGATCGCTAGAATATGTATACACATTAGAAATTGTTTACAATCTTAACTGTGATCACAGCAGCTTACCAAACAAAAGCACAATAATACAATATTTAAACACAAACATAACACCAAACATTATCAAGCTCGGCCTTAATCATCAATAACTTATAGGGACTTACATTTTGTTCGACGATTTCGGCATATTTTGAAGGTTTGTGATTCAATGCTTTAAATTGATAAATGTAAGCAACATAACTAAAAAGGTCCAGTATTAAACATAAATGAAATTTTAGAAAGAAAAAAAAGTAAAACAAAAGGTAACCGCAACTGGGATCGAACCACTGACCTTTGTATTATGAACCCACTATGTCAGCTGTGATGATACTGGTAACAAAAATATTGGGTTGTGATAATAGCGAATCGGTGTTGCATATATCCTCGGTTAAAAAAACTGCAACAACCCTTAACGACTTTTATGCCGCTTCAACATTAAACTGAAAGCACAAGACACGGACTATTGCATGTTTTCATATTACAATTCATACTATCTTGTGTGCTTTAAAAAAAACACACTGCCAAAACAATAATCAATCCATGTTTCTAATGTGCAAATTACATTATCTGTAATTACGACGTGTTAACATTTTTAACAAGTGATCATCATTAAACTTTATGTAATTTCTTGTCGCAACATGTATGATGTGCATGCCTACGCAGCCACTCACATTTGAAGTTAGAATGTTTAGTTATATCGTAGAATTTGTATTTAATATGTACGTAATGCATATGTTTCTGAAGATGATAATACTGAAATCTTTTCGATATTGTATTGCATTGATTATATCGAATTGTAAATTGCTAGACATGTATACACAAATTAAACTATCTATCTTATTAAGCCGTTTTCGCAAGTTTATTTAATTGGTTAGAACATACATCCTATTTGGCCTTTAAGGCTATTTAGCACCGTGTTCAACATATTAAGCTTTTTTGGCAACTTTATTAAATAGGATAAAATATACAGCTTATTTAGCAGGCTGTTTACAAGTCATATGCGTCATTTCCATAGCGAGTGGGTAGCCACCTTAAAGGGCCCCTTTCGTACAAACAAGAGTTATCCACCGGAAGCGACATAGTGCACGCTAATCTCCCGTCGGCTGCCTGTCATACTGACCTAGTTTCGGCCGGGACCTTAAAATAGGGTCGGCGTCAGGTGCAGCCTATATAGCGTTTTATGCGTCATTTTCCAGTGAGTGGGCATGCACCTTTAAGGGCCCTTTCGGACACACAAGAATAATCCCCCGAAAGAGACCTAGTGCACGCTTACCTCCCGTCGACTGCCTGTCGGGCTCACCTAGTTTCGGCACTTTAAACTAGGGTCGGCTTCAGGTGCAGCATATTTAGCGTATAATGCCTCATTTTCCAGTGAGTGGATATGAACATTCAAGGGTCCGTTTCGAATAAACAAGTGCTATCCGCCGGAAGTGAACTCCCGTCGACTGCCTATTGGGCTCACCTAGTTTCTGCCGGGATTTTAAATTAGGGTCGATGTCAGGTGCATCCAATTAGTGTATTATGCTTTTTTTCAGTAAGTGGGTATCCACCTGTTAAGGCCCCTTTCGTACAAACAAGAGTTATCCCCCGGAATCGACATAGTGCACGCTGACCTCCTGTCGACTGCCTGTCGGGCTGACTTAGTTTCTTATGGGACTTTTAACTAGGGTTGGCATCAGGTGCAGCCTATTTAGCGTAGTATGTTTATTTTCCAGTGAGTATGTATCCACATTTTATTGCCCCTTTCGGACAAACACGAGTTATCCCCGGAAGCGACCTAATGAACGCATACCTACGGTCAACTGCCTGTCGGGTGGGGCCGACCTAGCTTCGGCCGGGACTTTAAATAAGGGTCGGCATCTGATGCATCCTTTTTAGCGGATTACCTGCATGCGTCATTTTCCAGTGAAAGGGTATGCACCTTCAAGGGACCCTTTTGGACAAACAAGAGTTATCCCCTGGGAGCGACATAGTGCACGCTGACCTCCCGTCGACAGACTGTCGACTCAACTTGTTTCAGCCGGGACTTTTAATTAGGGTCGGCGTCAGGTACAGCCTACGGTATATGGCGTATTACTGGACTGCGTCATTTTCCAGTAATTGGGTATGCACCTGTAATGGCCTCTTTCGGACAAACAAGAGATACCCACGAGAAGCGACCTATTGAACGCTGATCTCGTCGACTGCCTATCTAACTAACTTAGATTCGGCCCGGAGTTTTAATTAGGTCGGCATGAATGGGACTTACATACAGCCTATTTATTGTATGATGCGCTTTATCCACGGCGAGTTGGTATTCACATTTAAGTGCCCCTTTTTGACAAACAATAGGTATCCTTCGAAAGCGACCTAGTGCACGCTGATCTCCCGCCGGTTCCTGTCGTTCTGACCAACCAGTTTCGGCCCGGGGTTTAAATTAGCTTCGGCGTAAGGGGGGGGGTCGTACATACAGAATATTTAGCGTATGATCCTCTATTTCCACTACGAGTTGGCATGTACCGTTAAGGTCCCCTTCCGGTCAAAGAACAGTTATACCCCGAAAAGGACCTAGTGCACGATGATCTCCGGTCGGATGTCTGTTGGGCTGATCAAGTTTCGGCCAGGTGTTTTAATTACAGTCGGGGTCAGGGGGGACGTACTTACAGCAAATGTATCGTATTATGCGTTATATCCACTGTGAGTGGCTACACACCTTTACGGGCCCCTTTCGGATAAACAAAATATATCTCCCGGAAGCGACCTAGTGCACGCTGATCTGCCGTCGGTTGCCTGTCGGATTGATCTAGTTTCGGCCCGGGGTTTTAATAAGGGTTGGCGTCAGGAGGACGTAAATACAGCCTATTTAGCGTAGTATGCGCTATAACCACGGCGAGTGGGTATGCACCTTTAAGGGCCCCTGTCGGACAGACAAGAGTTATCCCCGGAAGCGACCAAGTGGTTGTCTAATTAACGTATTTATTAAGTTTAGTACATAGTTTTCAAACACGTCCTATTTAACAGCCATTTCAGCCTATTTAGCCTATTTAACAGATGAATTAAATAGGTTGAAAACTACATCCTATTTAGCCTATTTAATATATTTAGCAGCCTTTTCAGTCTGTTGAGCCTATTAAGCAATTTTATAAAAGAGGTTGAAACATAAATCCTTGCTTAAAAGGCTGGAAAGGATGCTAAATAGGTCAAATTTGATAAACAGGATGCAGTTTGAATCCTATTTAGCAAGTTTATTATATGTTATGACACATACATCCTTTTTAGCCTATTCAGCAAGTTTAGTAAATATTTGGAAACATACATCCTTTTTAGCGTATTTGACCTCTTTTTCAATCCATTTGGCATATAAAGCATGTACAAGTTATAGAGATATGTGCAAACGTTAACTTGAAAATCATGTTTCTGTGCAAAGAAACCTTTTCATAACCTTAAGTACATGTTGATGTTATGGAAGATATAAAACTTCGATAGTAAGGCAGAAAGAGAAAATTCCCCTCCGCCCAGGCAGCTTGAGCTAAAAACATCTCGCGTTAAAATCATAAGGCTTATATATTGTAAATGACAAATACTTCCACATACAAGAAAAAATACGATACCAAATATCAGCGATGAAGGCACTGAAGTTGTTTGCTATTTAAATTTAATATTATAACCACAGGAAATGCAGTTCGACTTTTTAAAGTAGGCCAATTGAACGACTACTAACAATACAAACAATTAACTTTAAGGTTCTGAAGTGGTGAGATTTGCTTCTACAGGGGTGAGAAAAGTTAAAAGTCCCGGCTGAAACTAGGTGAGCCCGACAGGCACTTGACGGGAGGTCAGTGTGCACTAGGTCGCTTCCAGGGGAAGACTTGTTTTTGTCCGAAATTGGTCCTCTAAGGTGCATACTAACTCACTAGAAAATGACGCACACTACGCTAAATAGGCTGCACCTGACGCGGACCCTAATAAAAAGTCCCGGCCGAAACTAGGTCACCCCGAAAGGCAGTCGACGGGAGGTCAGCGTTCATTAGGTCGCTTCCAGGTGATAACTCTAGTTTGTCCGAAAGAGGCCCTTAAAGGTACATACCCATTCACTGGGGGAAAATGACGCATACCGGTAATACGCTTAAAAATATGCACCTGACGTAGACCCAAATTAAAAGTCCCGGCTGAAACTAGGTCAGCCCGACAGGCAGTCGACGGGAGGTCAGCGTGCACTAGGTCGATTCCGGAGGATAACTATTGTTTGTCTGAAAAGGGCCCTTAAAGGTGCATACCCACTCACTAAAAAATACGCATACTACGCTAAATAGGCTGCACCTGTCGTCGACCATTATAACAAGTCCCGGACGAAACCAGATTAGCCCGACTGGCAGTCGACGGAATGTCAGCGTGCACTTGTTCGCTTCCGGGGGATACTCTTGTCCGGAAGGGGCCCTAAAAGGTGCATATTAATTCATTGGAAAATGACGCTTACCGGTAATACGCTTAATAATCTGCTACTGACGCCGACCCTAATTAAAAGTCCCGGCCGAAACTAGGTGAGCCTGAAAGTCGAAAAGAGGTCAGTGTGCACAATGTTGCTTCCGTAGGGTGAATCTTGTGTGTCCGACAGGGGCCCTAAAGGTGCACACCCACTGACTGGAAAATGACACATAATACGCTAATAGGCTGCACCTGACGCGGTCCTAATTGAAAACCCCGGCATAAACTAGTTCAGCATGACAGGTAGTCGACGGGAGGTCAGTTTGTTCTAGGTCGCTTCAGGTGGATAACTCTTGTTTGTCCGAGAGGGGCCCTTAAACGTGCATACCCATTCACTGGAAAATGACGCAGTCCAGTAATACGATAAAAAGGCTGCAGCTGACGCCGACAATAATTTAAAGTACCGGTTGAAACAAGTTGAGCACGACAAGCAGGTGACGGAAGGTCAGCGTGTACTAGGTCGCTTCCGGTAGATAACTGTTGTTTTGTTTTTTGTCCGAAAGGGGCCATTAAAGGTGAATACCATCCACTGTAAAATGACGCATATCGGTAATACGCTAATAGGCTGCACCTGACGCCAACCATAATTAAAAGTCCTGACTGAAACTAGGTGTGCCCGACAGGCAGTTAACGGGGGGTCAGTGTGCACTAGGTCGCTACCGTGGGATAACTCTTGTTTGTCCGAAAGGGGCCATTAAAGGTGCAAACCCAATCACTGGAAAATGACGCATATAGGATATAGGTGAATATGCAATGTCGCGGGCAGACAACTGATAACACTATCTATTCGTTTGTTTGATACTGAAATGAAACATAAACGTGTTGATTAAAGTAGAAAACTAATATGGAACACATAAACTGTTATAAAATTAGATTGTCACATAGACTCGTAGTTCAACATCGATATCATACTGAAACTAACGCATCTATATTGATAGTTTGAAAGAGTGAACTATAGGAAAAATAATACAATTAATGATCAATAAAGATTCGTTACTCTTAAATATCTATTTGCAAGTAAATTTTATATTTTTAACCGAATTGAGCACATACTTATTTAGTTCATTTTCGTGCCATTTTCGTACGTGGTTAACATTTCGATATCGTATAAAATAATCATGGAATTAAGTTCCAGAATGTTACCATACCAAGCGTTTTTACATGATCAATATTTTCCCGCACACAAAGGCAATTGACGTCTTGAATTCCGTCCAATAATGTTAACTTTCTTCATGATTTTTTATGCCATGAAAAATGAAGCAGTTTCATGGCATTTAGCAGCATAGATTATTTATTATAAACCAAAGTTGTAAAGCTTGACGGATATACCATGTGAGCGCATTATGAATGCATATCAAATCGACTTCAAGAATCGTTTAACCCATAAAACTAAATGAATCATTGTTATGGCCTGCTAATAAGTGTGTTTGAGGTTGTTTATTGTCAGAGTGACCGTTTTATCCGATTGAAACAACTTTGTCAACGAAATGATGTGTTTGAATGAGTTTTACATGTTTCACCTTTTCATTTGCTTACGTACGAATATATATTCGGACGTGGGTTTTACATAATATGCGCATAATGGGCTATCTAGATTGATATCAGTTTTGCTTAACCCGATTTTAAGACATGTATAGTACATACTAAAATTCTAATCAGCGTTTTTGCGTCAATGAAATATAACATTTTGGGACATGTTTTGCTCTAAGATGTATGTGCTAATGTTTTCCAATATTGAGCAGTTTATAAAATATAATAGATAGTAACGAGATGATGGCGGCTGTGTTACACAAACGAGATCCAAGAAAACCATAAACGAATAAATTTAGAAAGAGGAAACAGGCTATTGTGTGCTTTATTCTCATCATATCTTTCTTTTACTTCAAAATAATTATTTAAGGCCATTTATCCTGGAAAATGTTATGTTGGCCAATCCTATTGAACTGTAACCTTGTTTCAGAGACTAAGGTCCTGCGTTGAGTTAGTACTTCGTTTTCTTGTTATTTAAAAAGCCGTTCGAGCTGCTCAAAGTTTTGTTCCGGACAATATGTTCGTGTTTTATTCTCTTTTTGCAATTGAACTGTGAACTTGATCAGTGCCCTAGGTATCTAGGTTATTGCGATTTGCCATAGAAACTTCGTCCCACAACAATTGCCACTAATACCAAGCCATTCACAACCTCATCCAAGCTGGGTTAAGTCGCATGATTGATTTCTTATATATGTTTTACTTTAACTTATGACAGACCATGCCTTTTGTCAAATGAGCATTGTATGTTTATGACATAATCCTCCTCATCATGCTTATCATTTGTGTAGATGTTTGCATCCATAAATGCTTATAATCCCAACAAAGTACGTACGATGCATGTCTTACATTTGAAATGTATAACTCGAAATCTGATGTTTTCCTTTGATGAAGGTGCCTTAAACTTGCTCGCGACACTCTACCTCATTTCTCATCAATCCGAAAACGTTATTTCAAAATCCATCCAGGTTTGCCAATTAAGGCTCAAGACAATTGATTTTTATGATTAGCTTATACCGGGTCATTAAACTTGGCTTGCGACCATGACTTTGGATCTACGGCCTGGGTTTTGTGCGCCCTACTCTGACCAATTATGTTTATACATTTTGCCACGATTTTTAAAAAACAACCAAATAAAAAAAAAAGTTATAAGAATATTTTATCATGTCTGAACATCTTAACGACTTTTGACAAGTGGACAAACATTAAATTTATGTTTTGCAAATATGTATTAGCTGAAGTATTCATTTAGCAATGTTTGCTTTCGCCGTTAACAATAGTTAAGCAATATCTTAACCGTCAGTTACACTGTTCCTGGACATGATCAGCATGGTCG
>VMBQ01007874.1:0-10020 GCA_007657795.1 Dreissena rostriformis
ATGACGTTAATGAACGTCGCTTTATTAATAGGCAACACAAGTTAACAATTGACCCGTTGAGTTAGACAATGTCATAAGCTAATAAAGCATTCTTTTGTTTTAGAAACCATATGCATGTGTAGTACTCAGTATTTATAATGTTGTATCATGGAAACATACATACCGGTACATACAAGATCCACAAGGTCATGCCTATAAGTGTTGTGTTAACAACGAAGAAATTGCATTTTAGGAAACTCATTGCTTAACCGAACTTCATCTGATCGGCACGAACAACGATGTGATCGACCTAACGTATCTCTGCAGGTTTCAGGTGAAGTTCATGTTATCTTGATCTACTACATCACATCCGACTTATGTTATATTGTTCATATTTAAGGTCAAAATTGAAGCCCTGAACGACTCCCACCAGATCGGCCTCTGTCTGTACAACGTGGTGATTCTGAGCGGGGTCGGTCTAACTCTCTCCCTCCTGCTTGATGGTCAGGTGGTTCTGCTCTATGGCGTCACTTCCGGTTGTCTCATCATAGGCACATTTGTCACGGAGATGGTGGTCTTCTTCCCAAAGGTAACGGTTTGGTAATAATTTTGCACTGATAGTCTTTTAAGATTGGATACTGATACAATAAAAAGGATGTTAGGCAACGTAACTTAAGGGTATGTTAAATGTTCAATTATTTTATTTTTCTGTGGTGTGTGAATAGATAGGTTAAGTATATATATATTTGCCGATATGACACATATTTATTTACTGTGTGTCTCATTAATGATTTTGATAACAA
Source organism: Dreissena rostriformis (assembly GCA_007657795.1). Taxonomy (NCBI): domain Eukaryota; kingdom Metazoa; phylum Mollusca; class Bivalvia; order Myida; family Dreissenidae; genus Dreissena; species Dreissena rostriformis. Next base: position 783 of record VMBQ01007874.1, read on the forward strand.
GTTGCTATAGACTAATAACGACTTAGTTATCTGTATTATTTTTTTTATTTCGCGTTACGTTAATTATAATTACATCTTCATACATCTTTAGTAAATAATTATATCATTTAATAATTGCTTTGTTAGTTTGTTTTTGCGATATCTAGACTTGTCTTATTACTTTTGAATCAGTCAGAACCTGAAATTTATACCATGTTCAATATTTAAGTAAAACTGAAACAGTTAGTAGTTTCAAGGTAACTTCAGAATTTGACTAGAAATGTAAAATTTAACATGTTCAGGTCCGTGCTGTGTACAACAAGGTCGACTCAGTCCCGGGCAATTTCATCCCTGGTCCCAGTACTACCATGGCGGGATCGATGATACAAAGAAAACAGACGATTGCGTCTACAACACTTGACACTTAACTTGGTGGCAACGAAAAGTTCATAACGAGTTTTTTAACATATTCGGCCTCCCTTCGATTTATATTGTAACGTTTCTACGAGTGTCATGTTTATTGTATGAGCCAGAGCCACAGCATTTCGTTCGAAAATGGTTTCTGATATTTTGCTATCAATGAATAACTTTCTTTCAAGCCAAATTCACTTTATACATGTCTATTTAATAATTCAAAGCTTGGTCTTTGTTTTTTGTTTTTCTTAACATCGTATAATTTTAATTGAAAGTATATTGAGTGTTAAAGTTTGTAGTGACTTACATAGAATAAAGTTGAATGTAACATAGCTGTCATATGTTTAAGTCTATTTCGGAACTGTTGCAATAATTGATCTCTGTACATACAATAAGGATGTATATTGTACCTTTTTCTGGGTGACCAAAGGTTGAATGGTGTTGATTTGTACAATGAGGTCATTATTAAGTCACTCACAGTGTGAGTGTCAATAATTAGAAGATTATCAGTTCTCATTTATGACATATCCATTATTATGTTACATACATTGCACGCATTTATGACATATCCGATTATAATGATACATACATTACACGCAATTATGACATATCCATTATAATGTTACATAAATTACACGTTAGTAAAATTGGAGGTGTTATTATGCTGTCATGATATATTGCTAGATCGTTACCCCAGTCATTGTTTGTACACAGTGCAATATCAACGAAGTCTTAAATAAGTGTCCATAAAATATCGTAAATGTATACATGTTCATATTTTGTATTCAAAGTTAAGCACAAATGTGGTATTTATTGATTTAAATTCATACGTGTTGTTAACCTGATTATTTATCCACGATTAGACGTAATATTGTTGTTAAATCATGCATATTGTTCATAAAGTAACGCCGCAAGTTCTTTTATTGGAAGATATTTTAAATATCGGTCGTCACGGATCATTGACGCCACGTCCAAACAAGTATAAATAACGGAAAGTAAACAACTTTAAATTTTTAAATTAATTAAGTGTTGACATCAAAACATTATTGATGTTAATATATTCATTGTCTAATAGCATTGAGAAACATAAACGAGTTACAGAACAAGATGCAGGAATGAATATTGTTATTTGTTGTGTTTATTATTTTTGAATTACTGTTTTCAATTTCAGAACGCGACTCATATAGGAAACAATCTCTTCGTAAAAGTTACGCTGACGGAGTTAACGATTGCCAAGTCAATGTTGTTGTGCTATGCGTTTGCGTTTAATTAAAACATAGATGACCATAGTTGCTTAATGTTTTGACCTGCAATTACCCCAGTATGATTTCAAGGAAGACAATTTGCACGCACTTGTGTATGACTTGACAAAAAGCTTATTTCCTCTGTATTTACATGGAGTAATAAAGTGCAATATCTGAACATATATTAAAGGTTGTTGATCTTTTTATATACATGTATGTATATGTGTGTATCACATTTGTAAATAAAAAGAATATCAAGATATTATAATTTTCCATGGAAAGCCTTCACTGTCACAAAGGTAAAAATATTCACATTATTGTGTACAAATAGCACGTGCATGCGTGAAGAAATGGGACATGTGCGCCACTAGTTTGCTGGATGGCACATGACATCTGATATGTAAAAATTCATAATGTATTGGATATATACAATATTGCAATGATTTTGGTTTCAAACTGATAGTCAGCCTTCAGAATCATGACATAAAGGATTAAGTGATGCATGCAAATATTATTATCTTTATTGCTTCAACATGTATCTTTTTATCAAACTGAATAGAATAATTCCTTGAAATTGAAATGACAATTAAAAACGACTGGACAGGCTTAAATGGTTTGCGCTTCTCACAATGCAACTATGTTAATTAAACTATTATACAAACATCTCGTCGCCATGGTGGCAATCGTAAAATGTTTCCCAGATGTCTGCATGGACGGATATACAACAAGAGACATGGATACAGGCTGGTATTGCAATGTTACATTTGTTACATTCATAGTAGAATACCAAACATATCAACTCATAATAACACGCTGTAGCAATATCTATTTCTTCCAATAAACACGCAAGTCAAGTCAAAACTTCATTCATGTCTTACAGTTCTTGATATGTCATACATATTTATGGAAAAAGCTTAATGCGCTCTCCAGGTCCTTTTACCTTAATTAGCAGAACCGTTTAATATATACAGAGCACTTCCCTTCTTATATATCATTAATGCGTAAGATTGTCCTATCTGAACACATTAATATTTGTAAATGCCAGGTATAGGCCAACAAAGAGCAGCACCATGTGACATGCTACTTTTCCTGACAGATATTCGAATGATGTCATCCATTGAAAAGACATCGGCCTTGGAGACGCAGCATCAGGTGATGTGTCTATTTGCAACAGAGTTAATCAGCTTCGCTTTTGCAGCAATGAAGCAAATGTATGAAGGTCACCACACTCGCAAAGCGGATATACTGAAATCACCATTTACGTCTGTCCGTCGACAAAACATTGCCCAAAGGCGTTTAATTTGTTTCAATATAGAATTATTCAAACTTGCATGCCATAGTCCTTGTGATATATAGTTGTACATATGATATTTGTTAGATTATTCATTGCAAATTAAACAAGTTTGCCCCTTGTCCCTTCATCAACTAAGACATTGTGATACATCATGTTGCACACATGCTGTATTTGAGGCATTCGTCGTCATTGTTCTAACAAAATCTAGTTAGTTGAATATAAATTATATTGTTGCATTCTTCATGTTATTTTCTTGTAAATCTTTAACTGCAACAAGTACCTTGTAAAAAGCTCAAATTAAATTAGATTATATACTTTTCTATGAAAGAAATCAGTAAACGGAAAATATATCAGGTAAAAAAAAACACGTTTTCAAGCAACCACAAATTACCCCGTGGTAGATACTTTAGTTGACAGTTAAACAACTAAATCAACTTGTATATATGTTGATTCAATGATATAATTGTTGACTTTTCCGTGTTATCTGTATTTATATTTGTATCAAAACATGTTTACGATATGAAATAAAATGGAGATATTGCTATTTAGATTGCAAGAACATGGTGAGTTTTTATTTCGGCAGTCGATTGTTTTTTAAACAGTATTTCATTCATGGTTTATTACAATGTTATTTTACTTTATAACATCTTATTTATGTATTGGTTTTTCATCACCGATGGAACCATTTTCTTCAAGAAGCTCGTAGAAAAAAACTTCAATTACATCTGAGTGGAGACGATTCGCATGGAAGCCAGTTTGCAAAGTGACCCAGTGATTCACTCTTCCATCCTGTCCTCAATATCTGGGTACTCAGTGCAGCATTTACACTCAAGTTTGTGTGTAAAATGTCTTCGCAAATTCCTAATGTTAGTGTACCACTACAAACTAGAAATTGTCAATTACATATGCACATGTGGATTTGCAGATGCGTAAGCACACTTATCCATTTGCATACACTAATATATAGTCCTCGGAAGAATGAAATTATTTCTAAACAACGATACTTTCTTGCATCTTTTTTAAAGTAATGTTTTAATAGTGTTTTATACATGGACTAGTATGTGTACCTAAATGTTTTTAATGTGATCTAGTTTCTGCTTTCACTTTCGAATACGAATACAAGCATACACATTCGAGATAAAACGTTTGTTTTTTAATAAAATCCGATGCATTTACAATTGATTTGAATGATGCCCAGAAACAGCTCATCAACTTAGATAAAGTACGCACATTTTTAGTGGAAACGTCTCTTGCACATGTTAGCGCAAAATAAAATAGTATTAAACTATTACCTATCATACATCACGAACAAGCATACAGGTTAGTTGAGAAGTGAAACCTGTTCACATAATGACATGAAAGCGTTTAAAGTTAAATGTAATGCTGTTTAGATCCATAAGTTAATTTAAAGTAATGTCATCACTGGATTTCATAGATTTTATAGATATTGTTAATTGAACAGTGTAATTGGACATGAAATATCCGATTGATGTTCCAATGTGAATAAGTCTATCTTTCAACTTCTTACCGTTCGCAAATATTGAACAGTTGCAGCACGTCATTATTAGTTGAATCTGATCTGGTTCAGAATGCTAATTAGCAGCTTCAGTTCATTACATTTCCTATACTTTTAATTTGCTCCTAGACACAGTTTTCAGCTNCCCAACTTTTACAGTTTAATGACATCAATGTGTATATGATCATAAAGAAAGGAATTTTGACAGCAACCAATTTTTGCTGAGTTATGGCGCTTGATATTTTTTGCCATTTGTAGAATATAAAAGTGGATTTGTTTGTGTCAAACATGTGCATCATTTCGACTAGTTTCTTTTGTAGATTATATAATTATTTAAAAATATTTCCTTTAACTAGTGTACTAAATTTTTCCTTTAATGAGTGGAAACTTTTACCCAAAATTTAACAGCTGAAGATCCATCATGTATAGGTGATCATAAAGGAAGGAATTTATGTGCAATAAAGTTTTGCACAATTAAGCCTGTTTGACCTTTTTTCTGTTGTAAATAAATATATATACTTCTTAAATTGTTTTCACTAGTTAAAGTATGGTTATGAAGATGATTTTTTGGTGGAAATCTTTATTTGATTAGTGAATTTGTCTGTTTCCAAAAATGTGGGGCATCTGGTTCTGTATGTTATTGACTGAAACCAACACATAATTAGGAGTATTGTAGACTCACTTGAATTGATTCTTTTTCTTAATTAATTGGTTGTTTTTATGTGCCCCAGGCTATACTGGGGGACATATTGTTTTTGCCCTGTCTGTTGGTTTGTTTGTTTGCATCAAACTTTAACATTGGCCATAACTTTTGCAATTTTGAAGATAGCAACTTCATAACTGGCATGCATGTGTATCTCATGGAGCTGCACATTTTGAGTGGTGAAAGGTCAAGGTCATCCTTCACGGTCAAAGGCCAAATATATTGGTAAAAATCGCTCAAAAGGGGACATATTGTTTTACAAACACATCTAGCTTATTTTCAGTTTAAACATGTGTTTTCTCATTTTTGCGTAGGAATTTTTGAATTTAGTTTTGCAGACTTCAGTCGTAAATGAACAGCAATTCTTTTACATGGAATATCAAAGCTAGAAATTGTTCTATATCTGTAATAAATACATTTATTTGGACATTTTGTTACGGTCTCTTTCAAAAAGCACTTTAAATAATTTAACATATAGACTGGATGAGGATGTTTTGTTAATTGTTCTCAAGTGGTTCAATACATAGTCATGCATGCACACTTCACCCACTTGTTAATAACTAGGAGTGTTCTCCTTAACAAGGAAGATTTTGTTCATAATGAAAACCCATCAATTCACTTCATACACTTATTAAACAATTGTAAACAAGCTTCACAAGTGGTCCAACTTGTTGACGCTCTCAAATATTAAGCTACTTTTTATATGGGTAATATTTGCAGCGTACAATGGGGGAAAGACCAAAACAATGGTGGAAAGTTTTCTTTCTTTGTCTATATTGTTGCGCAAGGATTTTGTGCGCAACATTCAAGCCCCGATATCAGACAGTTAATATCAACGGATTGCGATAATATTTACATACCTATGTAGATAATTCATTTCTTGATAATGATCTGTAAGAATTATGTAATGACACTTTCAATTTTGCACGCCTCAGCAATTTAAATCAAACCCCTATTCAGTTTTCAATTCGTCTCGCTTCGCCCGCTGTGTACTACTTAGAAGTATTTATCAATAAACCGTACACATTACACCGTAATGCCTTCTTCTGATTGGTTAATATTTAAATCTGATTCATAACATGGCGAGAGGTCAGTGATTGTATTGCAATTTTAGCAGAAGTTTAACTGAAGAATATATGCCTTTCTAACTTCAATTCGACGATATTTGATGTAAAAATGGACTTCTGAACTAAAACTTTATGAGTTGGTAATGTTATTTTTTAATTTTACGCAAATTGATGAAAATTTCAACTCTATGGTTTCCACCACGTAATTGGTCCTTGGCCGATAAGACTTTCCAAAGAATTTAGCCCATATAAAAAGTATCTCTAAATTCTTTGCACGTCTTATAAATAAGACTAGCCCCACAAGATGTTATGCAATTATTTGTAAGTGACTGACATTTATAGTTTAATCACATACTATTAGAATACAGCCATGTGCTATATTATCTCCTAGACCATCTATGGCACTATACTTGCATTTTACTGCATATAAAATTGTTATCATTATTTTTTTAATGCTTGTCATACCTTAAAATAAGCAATAATTTCCTTTTTGCCCTTTTAACATTTGAACACACATTTTAGTTCAAATGATAGTACTACATGGATTTTAACCAGTTCAATGTACAGTATCATTATAAACTTTCTTAATTTATTATCATTCTTCCACTTTCCACTGTCCGCGACCTGTTTTCTGTAGACATTGTATGAAATTAAAGATTATTTTGCGATAAATCATGTTGTTATACTGCAGTAAAACATGGATTTATTCTTAATTCAAAACCTAGAAATATTGTTGGGCTTTTTTTCCTTATTGAGAGTAACCTGGGTCAGCCATCTCGTAATTTTGACGTAATCATTTCACAAATCTAATATATCCACAATATTTTACAAAAACAGCAGTTGTAAACTGTTTGCAATAGACTTTTGGGCTCAACACTGTCAAAAACAGACATTTTACATGTAAAAAGTATAATTTGCTGTTTTTTTTTTATGTCTAATTTCACAAATTGTGTTTCCTAATCAAGTTTCGGGTTATGCTTGTTGTAATGGATTATAATCCTTAAGGAATTAAAAGTTTGAAAATGGTGAAACATGAGATTCAGTGTTAAAAATAGTCAGGAGATCCAGATTTGTTCAAGTCTTGAGACACTTTAAAGAAATCACAGTAAGATTTAAGCATGCACTTTTAAAACGGAAATTGCTTGAATTATAAGGAAGATAAGTTGATGAAAGTGGGAACATATGAGTAATGTAGTGATGACCGAGAGCGACACAAGTGCATCAATCTGGAGTCAAACATTTATTCAAATCCATTTATATATGTACATATTGTTTAAAGTGGGATTTATTTCTTTTCAAATTGATTAAAATGCATTTTCATGACATGCATTACAATTATAAATTTTTTGTAAATATTTATGATTTGTAGGGAATCCTTTGCGCATGTTATATGGCACAATTGTTATTGACAAAGGTTTTTAAGCTGAAAAAAATATATGGCTTACATTTCTCACAAGAGAACTAAAATTCAATGTATAACTTATGTGTCTAACCAAACAACGAACAACACATAAACAAACATTTTAATTTTATCAAAGGTATATTGACTATGGTATTTTATTATCCCTCGCCAAAGGTGGAGGGATATTGTTTTGGCGTTGTCCGTCCGTCAGGCACTTTTGTGTCCGGAGCCATGTCTTGGCTATGTCTACTATGTGTATATGTTGTTTCCTTTTGTGCCGTACTGTACCGTTTTGGCAATTGGTTCCTTGCCATAAATAAAGGGCCACAAAGGAGTGTAATTATGATAGAATTGCAATACTGCTGCAGTTTCTGGAGTTTCACTTCTTTCTATTGGAAGTGCTTTGGCAGATTTCATTGAAACTTGGTATGAGTATATATATAGATAAGAGGATAATGCACGCCAAATGGCATTGTACACCATCTGTTAATAACGGAGTTATGGCCCTTTGTATATATTCTGTGTCAATGCAGAATATTGGGGTATACGTCACGTCTGGGACAAAGCTCTAGTTTGGCGGGGGATATCAATTCAACAAAAATGCTTGTGGTACTTGTTTTGGTGTGTAATGACATCATGAAAACACATTTATGTATTGTTTTGTGGAGAATAGGCGGATTATATATAAATTAAAAATCATGTTAGATTCAAAATAATAAAGAGTTCGTCTGACAAATCTAATGGGCAGTATTAATCATGTAATTATGAGAAAGACAAGTTACCACCACTACCACCATCATCATCATCATTATTGCATATAAAGAGTTGGTCTGACAAAGCTTATGGGCAGTATTAATCATGTAATTATGAGAAAGACAAGTTGCCACCACTACCACCTTCATTATCATCATTATTGTATATAAAGAGTTGGTCTGACAAATCTCACGAGCAGTTATAATCATGTAATTATGAGACAGCCAAGTCCCCACCACTACCACCTTCATCATCATCATTATTGCATTTAAAGAGTTGGTCTGACAAATCTAATGGGCAGTAATAATCATGTAATTATGAGACATACAAGTCCCCACCACTACCACCTTCATTATCATCATTATTGCATATAGAGAGTAGGTCTGACAAATCTCATGGGCAGTAATAATCATGTAATTATGAGACATACAAGTTCCCACCACTACCACCTTCATCATCATCATTATTGCATATATAGAGTAGAACTGACAAATCTCACGGGCAGTATTAATCATGTAATTATGAGAAAGACAAGTTACCACCACTACCACCTTCATTATCATCATAATTGCATATATAGACTTGGTCTGACAAATCTCATGGGCAGTAATAATCATGTAATTATGAGACATACAAGTCCCCACCACTACCACCTTCATCATCATCATTATTGCATATATAGAGTTGGTCTGACAACTCTCATGAGCAGTAATATTGAGACAGACAAGTCCCCACCACTACCACCTAAATCATCATCATAATTGCATCCAACGAGTTTGTCTGACAAATCTCACGAGCGGTAATAATCATGTTATTATAAGTCAGACAAGTCCCAACCACTACCACCTTCATCATCATCATTATTG
>VMBQ01007874.1:12189-22289 GCA_007657795.1 Dreissena rostriformis
ACCACCACCACCACCACCACCACCACCACCACCACCACCACCACCACCACAACCACCACCACCACCACCACCACCACCACCACCAACACCACCACCACCACCACTACCACTACCACTACCACTACTACTACTACTACTACTACTAATACTACTACTATTCTACTACTACTACTACTACTTAAGAGCGGGTAAATTACGAGTGAAGTTTTTTGCAGTTGCCAGGATCATCAACAAAAACAAAATCAATAGCTATACTGCACTGTTTCAGTTAAATCTTCAAATCGCCCATAACAAAATTACAGCACAGCGTGATACATTACTTTTTATTTTCAACCACACACTTGCTTTATTTATAGCCATACAAGTACTCATCGTCGATTATCTCAAGCACGCAATCGTTTGCTGTCCGTGATTAGTTTTGTGTCATAACCTGATATGTGTAACCTTTTGATAAACATATACAATGCAGACCGGCGCGATCGACGCGAGCATGTATCGCACAGACCACTAATGTTTGAAGGAGACGGAAATGGAGCACTTCGAGGATAACTGTTAGGCGGCGATATATTTCAATTATAAAGTTAGTAGTTGTTTAAAAAATGGTGCACACCGCACAACAAACACGCCGCATTTATAAACACAATTATCGTTTAAGTGCGCACAATATCTGGTTCTTCTTATTTTTTGATAAGCTTTTAAACTTCATTGTGTACATTATTATGAAAACGAAAGTACTTTTTATCAAACTAACAATCATTTTAAACAATAAACGTTTTTAGCATTATCGTGAAGAAAAACAAAAATAAAATAAATTTAAACAAGTAAATTGTTTCGATGCTTATATTTATTATAATCAAATACTGAAGAACAGCTAAACATATTTTGATTTGTGTAAAATTGCGTCTTCCGCAGTAATACATGCATTCACTGGTTATCGTATTTCATTACGGCTCATAGTTCAATTTATGTTAAGTATTAAGAAGTATAGAAGCAATTTGTAGGTATGCAATTTATGCAATTTATTTCGGTTCATTAAATTGAACGTTTTATAGCAAATCATTCTGGAATGTATAAATGTGCTTTAGGCGGTCGTTGTTTGTGTAGCTTTGTGAATATTTTCACTTAAAACATACGCGGAGCAAAATACGCTCGGCGCCAATGAAAGGTACTTGCTTGAACATTGACGTATGCCAACAATGACCCTAACTTAACAGATTTATACTTCATTTGTGAATTATAAAACACTAGGAAACCGACAATAGAAATTCTAAATGTTCTTTGCACTGTTGGCATCTGCTTTTTAAGTTAATCGTCTAAATTAATCGCTATTGGATGCGAAGTTCTTCGTACACCATATTGTGCAGACACCACTAACTGTATAAAAAAATATACATTTACAGCATTGATTTTCCGGCAACATCATAAAAAGCACATTAGTATTACTAGTATAATTATTATAATAATAATTATTATTATTCAAATTAACTTTGCTTAATAGATATTTAACGGATATTATAAATCGATAGGGATAATTTTCAGATCCGTCACAAATCCATCTTTCTTATCCTTGGGTCGTTCTGTACTTCTAAATCAAAATTATGTTTTGTTCTCTACACACCCACAAAAGCATTGTCTTGGTAATATAAAAAGTTTCGTTGATTATGCCTGATCTTAACAGAATAATGAACTATTTCAGTTATAATGGTCCAGACCTTAGATACTAAATGTCAATGGTTTGTACTCTGCTTAGATCACATGTTGCATAATAAAATGTTTTAATAAAACACAATCTGAACAGATTACTCTAGAACACATGAATTTAATGTACAATAATTATCTAACCTCAAACATACCCTTGAGATAATTGTATCCCCCAGGGACACTGTTCATTCAGCTAAGACAATGTTAAGTCATAAGGGATGTCCCAAAGGTCAAAGGTCTTGCGTCTAAATCATGTTACCTGTGCGATGTTTTCCTTTTAACAGAATTATAACAATAATACAAACAATTGTTTTAACAAATATACACTAAGGATTAATCACTATACCATCGAAAATAACGATTACATGTTTAATTTGTCCTCTTTTTATATTACTCACTCGAGTTAATTTTTAATTTTCCATTTTGATAATCAAAATTTTCATTAGGTTATACTCAACTATAATTAAAAAAGTGTGAAATGACTTCGTTAACATATTATATAATATGTTGGTATGACAAAGCGTAGTATAATAGATGCGTTTTTTTATTGTAAGTTAAGGATATTTAAATAGAAATGTAAGACTAATTTTATGTCCGATAATTTCTCAATAAACGGATGATATAAAGGTAATTACAACTATGTTTTTTAAGCTCATTTTGTTATGAAGTTATATCCATAATGCCAGGTATGATATGTTTATACTATTTTACCTTCCATAATTGATTAATTTGCCTGTGATAGAACATGTAAGGGTTGAGAAATCAGAATATAATTCAATAATTTTGTTAAATGTACAGTCATTTAAATATGCATCACTTTGCCATGCCACTTGTATTGGTATATTAGACCACAAAAGACTGCAATAGAATGTAATTCCCTGTTTTTGTGATATCCTTCATTGTTGTGTGTGGCTGTAATGTTTAACTTAATTAATATATGCAATTGCTGTATTTAATATATACAGGTAATATACATGTTTAAATGAATCATTGCACGTGCACGCTTGCCACTATTTGTATGTCTACATGTCTGTCTATCTGCCAGTATGCATGTGTGTATGATTAAACTTAAACTATTTTTCTATCAATAATCTTAGTATCTTATTGGGTTTACGAAAACTGATGTTATGACAAACAATGATGAAAAACATCTTAAAAGTACATCAATCAAAGTTGTGACTAGTCAGTGGCAACATCGTGTTGCGATGATGCTATTTATTTGTGTTTGCTAGTATTGTTTGGTATCGCTTTGAAACTTTATTTTGCCTTTGCTTACATTTTAAATTATTATTTTGCGTAGGGTCTTCTATATAGCGATGACGAGCCTTGGGAGCGTGTTCACTGACCAAGAAGTTAACAATTGGCTGAAGGCGAGGTTTGCAATTAATATAACAAATACTGGCTTAAATAAATTTATTGACAGGGAAATTAAAAACGTTCAAGTGGATATTTTACAATCAATTTTGTCAAACGTAACACATTCTGTGAATACAACATGCACCAATTGTTTTACTGCCAACCTGTTGAAGTGCCCCACACAAGGCATATGCAAAATACAAAAACAAAAGGGACGCCCATCAATATGTCAATCTCCACATGACACAGCAATGCATCAACCAAGACCTTGTCCAAACAGCATATGTGACGATATTCGTGATGAAATAATAAAGAAACACCGTTATAAACGTCCATCATGGAAGAATACATCAGCAGAACAATGGACTTCCAACCACTGGGAAATAGCTAAGTGTTTCATGCCTCCAGATGGTTATTCTGGAGTTAGTTATATTCAAGGTACAGATTTCAATGGCGTTATCAGTGTTATGTTGAACTGTTCACACTTTGATGGCAAGATGTCCTTCACCATTGCTTCCGGGCAGTCAAGTGTACCATGTCTCTTGACAAAGGTAAATGTGCAATCACGGTTTGTTAATATTTTATACAAGCATGTATGCATTTTTGTTTAAAGATTAAGTTTTCGAAAAAAAGTTCGTCGTTTTGTAATATGTATTTACGCCTGTGTCATGCATAACTGTAAGCCAAACCTAAAAATCTTTTTTAGAAACCACTAATTCTAAAGTATTTAAACACAACTGAGCAATACAGATAATGTAGCAAAAATACATTAATATGCATTTTTTAATATTAAAATTGAGCAAACATCTTCTAACGTCCATATGGTGATTTTGATGAAAAATTAACTTTATTAATTTTCATGCACAAGAGACAATCTATATAAATCGACAATGTTGATTTTTAATACTATGCTTTTTCCGCCGTTAAGTAACCTTTTGAAAAGTTAATCGAAGGAATTTCGCGGGAATAATAATGTTTTTGACGTCAAAATAATGATGTCATTTCACTGTGAAATAGTGACCAATTATGTTACTTGTCTTTTTTTCATAAATTGCAACCAGGATTTACACTATTTTAATCATTATTATTTTCAAATAAACCACAGACACGCATTCCATAAAGCGTATATTGTATTTCGTTAACAGGCACGTGAAATGAGCAATAGGGTCCGTCACTCGCCTACATGCAAAGTTCACGCAACTGATCTGAATGAAATCTTCAAGACAATGCTCGCAATACTCGGAGATTCAAAAGTTCTAGCACATGACCCAGATGCACAGGACGCAGCTAGCAAATTAAAACAGGTAATCACATTGTTGAGTTTACTTAACGAGAGATTAGATAACGTCATTAAATGTAATACATATCGATTGTAATAGTACAGTGATTCGCAGACAATTCAATTGTAATTATTTTTAACATCAAAGCAATATGAACTTATTATAACAAACGCATCGCATTTATATTTTCAGTTACAAAATGACACAATGGATATATCTCTGACGGATATGTACCAGTTAATGAATGATTCACAAGAGGCATTAAAACAAGCTAAACAAGTGTCCGAAGAGGCAAAGGCTGAGATTAAAACATTCATGGATAAACAACGCGAATTAGAAAATAAATTTGAACACTTTCAAACCTGTGTTAAGAATGCAAATCCTGAGGTGGAAGATACTATCTATGCGCAAAAAGTACTAGGTAAAGTAAACATTTATGTTCGATATGAATATCATTCGCATATAAATCGCTTCCATTTACTGTAGTAATAACTACACCATACCACAGCCAGCCACCATATTACAACCATCATACTACAGCCTATCACCATACTGCTACCAATCACCGTATATCATTAGTCGACAGCCAATCGCCATTCCAGAGTCATTAATCATTCTACAACCAATCACCAGACAAGAGTCAATCATCATTATTCAACCAATCACAATTCCAGTGTCAATCAGGAGACTACAGCCGATCACTATACCAAAGTTTATTATCTACATCCAGGCACTATACCATAGTCAGTCATCATACTACAACCAATCACCATATCAGGGTCATGAGTCATGCTACAACCAATCAAAATACCAGGGTCGTTAGTCATGCTACAACCAATCAAAATACCAGGGTTATAAATCATTCTACAACAAATCACCATACTAGGATCATTAATCATACTACAACCACTCACTACACTGGAGTCACTAATTGAACTGCCAGCAATCAGCATACCATAGTCAATCATCATTCTACAATCAGTCATCATTCTAGATTCAATCATCATACTGCAACCAATCAAGATACCACACTCAATCAACAAACGAAAACCAATCCCGGAAGTAAGTTAGCATTTCACAAACTTAATTGCAATACAAAATAAGTTTTTACATACACATAACAAACATAATTCTTCAACTGATCATCATACGACAACTAAGCATTATCCCCTTGTTATTAATCATCAAAACTCCAGAGTCACATTTAAAAATAACTCACTAAATACTAATCTTTATAAACCTTTTCCATTTTACTTATTTTCATCGTCTATTTCGTTTTAGGGGCTGAATAACCAAATAACCAAATATTATCAATTTTGATGTAAACTTAAATGTCATTTGAGTGTTTCTGTAAACAGAGACGTTTGTAAAACCTGAATTTTCCAATACCCGAACTGGCATGAGTATATGTTTTTTTTAAATTGGCTGGAAAAATATTTGTGTAAAGACTATGTTAAATATTACAATGTAATCATTGAAATTATTTACTGATGACAATACCATTATTTACCTAATTTAACTAATAATTACGGAATGCATTGTACAATATATCAGATATGGTTTAATTATAACTATCAGTCTGTTTAAAATACTTTTTGTATTATCGGTTCTTAAATAACTATTGTATGTCTATAAGTAAATGTTAAACGCTTCTCTGAACTTGACCTTTAACCTATTGATCTGAAAATCGATATGCGTCTTCGTTTTTGTTTGCGAAGAAACTATCATACCAATTTACATGATCATAAGCTAACACTTTCTCAAGATATCGTGCGAAAACTAAATTGTGTTAGGTCCGACTATACGACAATTAAACCATCCGACCGACCTTCCGACTGACGGAGAGGTACACAGCAACATACCCATGTGCCTTCGAAGTGGGGTGATACTATGAAGGATGTAAATTCGGCAATGTCGCAGACTGATGACATCAACCGACATCTGAACGAAATAACGCGATATTTGTTTCTCCGACTTATTACTCTTTATCATTGTGATACATACTACATACTTTTACANTAACACAGCATAATATTGCATATTCAGATACATATATTATTTTTTATTCCATATCACGTCTTTCAAGCATCTCACCTAAAAAGTCTTTATGTCCATTGTGCTAGTAAATTTTAAGTTGTATTTATCTAGTTTCGGAGGTTTCGACCGTAAATGCATTATTAACGTGTTACAAGTGTTCGTCTGCACACAAGTGCTTGGGTACATCCGTTTCCTTTCCACTTCAAAAATAGAAATGAATGTGAAGAGCGGGGAACATATTTTGCTTAAGGCTCATTTTGGGAGTTGTCTTAATAACGGGCCGATGGCAACGAACAATGGGCGATCACAAAGTGGCTGACTATTCAGATCAAAAGCGCAAAAGACACAGTCATATATGAATGGTAGGGGCGAATATCAGCGTTTACTGAAATGTATCGCCTAAATATTGAATTATCATTTGCACATTAGGCCGTTATTTGGGAATTTAACTCTTCTTTTCTCGTTTTTTCCGCCCAGACTTTGTTTTCAGATATGTGTTGCCTTTAATCAAATCGAACAGTGAATGCATTTTAATACGCCCTAATTTAGTGTATGTTTTTATAGGACACTAGCATTTCGGCGTATCCAAATAAATAACATTTGGATACACTTAACGCATCCGCAACTTTAACATGATACAATCACTGGTCGTTAGATTGACGAGAACAAATATACGAATTGTAAGAAATATTACGTATAACGCAAAATCTAATATGGTCAAACGTGATGTACACACGTAGATATTATACTTTAAAAGAATTTCTCTGTAACATTGATCGTCGATTCTTCTAACAAAAGATGAAACATATCAATTTGTAAGTGTGAAAGCATTGCATCTGATTAATGTTTTACATTAGATTTACTAAAATGAACAAGTGCACGTATATTTCAGAATTACGTCGACGTATAATAAAGCATTACACAGACAACACGCAATACGTATCTGTGGCTTCGCTGATGCAACACCACGACATATCTTTGATGGAAATATACGCTTCACCAGCAATTCATATAGTAAAAACAAAAAAAGACGGCAAAAGAAAGAAATCTGCACCAGTATTCACATACAAAGGTATGTTTTATATTGGACATGAATCTAAGCAAAGGATATTTCTACAGGGTGAGGCAGGTAAAGGCAAATCCACATTTGCATCAAAATTGGTTCTAGATTGGTGCAATGAATACATTTCTGCAATCGGGCCTCCTGCGAAAGATACAGATTTTTGCGATACGGAAACATTAAAGGTATTTAAGTTTGTTTTCCTCATTGCGTTACGTGACTCCAGGAGTCAAAGAAAAGTTACAGATATGATTAAAAAACAAATCATTGAAAAAGTCTATTCTGATAAAGATATTGACGCAGCTCACATCCTTCTGCAAACTATTTTAGAAAATGAAGCGTGTCTTGTTATTCAAGATGGTCTTGACGAATGGTCAGATCCCGAGGGAGAAGCTGGGTTGCCCTTATTATCCGTTTCTTTCAAGTCTATATTTCTTTTTACAACAAGGCCATGGAAAATGTCTGACGATCGTTTAAAGAATTCACAGGTTGATTGTCTTTTAGAAATAGAAGGAGTAAAGGACTCATTTGTGCTCAGTAAAAAAGTACTACATTGTCTCATCAGTGATGACCTGGACAGGAAAGTCGTGCAATTTACAAAGTATATACATGACAACGGACTGGACGAGTTTTTAGCAACACCGATGCTAATCACACTTATAGTGTGTCTGTGGGTAGACAAGACATATTTGACAGGGTCGTCATGCCAAATATATACTATTCTAATAGATGGAATGCTTAAAAAGGCGAACAATCAAACTGAGTATTTTCAGAATCCCCAATTCACGTGTTTCAATGACACAAAACATATCAAGCCTAATTTGAAGCATATTAAATCTCTTTCAAAAGCAGCATTGTATCTGCTATTAAATGTTGAAAGAGAAAATGCATTAGTATTTAGCGAAGCTGATATATTGAAACATATTTCCATAGAAGAAAAGATGTTTGCAATAACATCAGGCATTTTATCAGAAAGAACAATTTCAACATTGTCTTACAGGCCGTCGACATGCTCATTCATCCACAAAAGTGTACAGGAATTTCTGGCTGCCATTCATATTGCAAGAAATTTGGAACTCATTCATGATGTGATTGTTCCGTATTTTCATCGTGATAAAAATGCGTTGTTTGAAATATCTCACGTTTTTAAATTTCTCTGCGGACTCAATATTGATGCTGCAAATATTCTCTCGCGCGTAATTGATGAGTGTCAACAAGAATTGTATGATTGTCAACATTCAATTTGTATGCAAACTGTGTGTCAAATTCAGGATATTGTCAGCTCTGGCTTTGTGGAGGCAACATTCAACAATATAAGTGTTGATGATATACATCTGCAACTTAGTCATTTTAGTTTTCACAATCAAGAAAAATCAGACTTTTTAAAAATGATTCTTTCAAAAAACAAGTATAATGTCCGCAGCATTAATTGTTTAACACATTTTGATGACGCATTTGACGCGTCATTATACCCCAATCTAGAAGACCTACATGTTCGTTCATCAGTGCATGTAACATCCATGAGTCTTGTCGAGATGAGCAAATTAGAACAACTACTTCTCAGATGTATTTGTGACGGCCTGGATCTGTCTGCTAGTCACAGTATAAAACATATTGATATCGGTGAACAGGTCACATTGTTACCAAATGCATTACACGGTGTTCATAACCTAACAAGTATAGCCTTACGATGCAAATGTGATGATCTTGATTTGTCCGACAATCCTAATTTAACGTACGTTTATCTGGGGGAACAAGTAACGTTGTTGCCATATGCGTTTCGCTCTCTTTATGAGCTGGACAGTTTACACTTACGATGTAAATGTGATGGGCTTGACTGTTCTGAGTGTCACAATCTTAAGCACATTAGTCTAGATGAACAGGTGACATTGATACCAAACTCACTGCATGGTCTTCATAACTTGGAGTCCATTGCATTACGTTGCACATATGACGGACTTGACTTGTCTTCGTGTCACAATTTAAAGCGCATTTATTTAGGTGAACAGGTGAAATTTGTACCAAACTCACTGCGTGATCTGCAAAACCTGGAGAGCATTCAATTATTTTGCAAATATGACGGACTTGACTGTTCTGCGTGTCATAAGCTGAAGAACATGTTTCTAGTAAAACATGTGACATTGATACCAAACTCACTGCATGGTCTTCATAACCTGGAGTTCATTACATTGAGATGCAAATATGACGGACTTGACTTGTCTTCGTGTCACAATCTAAAGCACATTGATCTACGTGATCAGGTGACATTGATACCAAACTCACTGCATGATCTGCAAAACCTGGAGTGCATTGACTTATTTTGCAAATATGACGAACTTGACTGTTCTGCGTGTCACAATCTAAAGCACATTGATCTTGGTGATCAGGTGGCATTGATACCAAACTCACTGTGTGATCTGCATAACCTGGAGTTCATTACATTATGCTGCACATATGACGGACTTGACTTGTCTTCGTGTCACAAGCTGAAGCACATTGATCTCCATGATCAGGTGACATTGATACCAAACTCACTGCATGATCTGCAAAACCTGGAGAGCATTCAATTATTTTGCAAATATGACGGACTTGACTGTTCTGCGTGTCACAATCTAAAGCACATTGGTCTATATGAACAGGTGACATTGATACCAAACTCACTGCAC